>CACKRE030005108.1:114725-127527 GCA_902602495.3 Ectocarpus sp. CCAP 1310/34
ATCACAACGTGGTGCGATCATCCCCCTTGCGCGGAGTGAGGGTTCTCGACCCCGCACAACATGATCTACTCGACCACCATTATGGGTACCGCAAAAAAAAAAGCACGGGGGAGGGGGTGCAAAGTAACGTTTTTGATGTTCTGTACCCCGGCTTGAGAGAGACATCATGATTCGCGCCAAAAAAAAAGCTCCAAGCGTATGTAGGCGGATCGAGTCAAAATATTGCCACCTCTCTCAACTCTTGTCATTCTCCTGGGACACGCTGTCACTTGACCCTGTCCCTGCGTCGTCATAACCATTACCATTACCACTACCCTCACTACGACATGCCTTTTCACATCCAGGTGCTCGGGCCCAACGGACGATCAATACATTGCACGCCAATACGCGATGCTTCCTGAGAGGGTAGCCACAAGGGAACACGCGCCGGCCGCTGTAAAAATATGGACAGCAACACCGGCCGCTGCAGCGTGAGCAGTGGCAAAATACACAAAAGTACGCCATAACTCTTAACTACACTGTCGCTCATGAGCAGCAGCTGATGATGCTGCCTACTGGGTCTCTGCGTGCGCAAAACCAGGGGCTTTCCTACGTCCCTCAGCAGCCAGTCCTGATTCCCACCTGGGCATTTCGGGACTGCTGTTGTCGATGCTGTCTCGGAACGAGCACCATGATTCGACTCCCTCCGCTCACGTCCGGGGGGCAGCGAACCTGCCCAAACGCACCACCATCGCCCACGTTAACGTTATCCTTGTCGGCATCCACCACATACTGTATCATATCGATCCCAGTCGAAATCGGAAAGTTGAGTGGAGTACACGCACGTGCTGTACACCGCAACTCGCTGCTAAACTTTGACGAGAAAGAATTAGGAAATACCAGAGGCCACCACGGTTCTTTGCCATCAAGAAAAAACTCTGCTGGGAAAAAAATTTTCATCTCGTCCACATCGGCCAGTCACCCACACTCACCACCATCGGCAGACCTCCGGCCATGACCTGGAATTCCTGCCCCGGTCTCACTCCGTTAGGTACCGTCACCGTGTACGGTATGGAATCAACATTGGTGCGGGAACCCGCCCCGGGGATGGAATACGCTCCGGGATTTTGTTCCGCCTAGACGAGCAGGGGGTACGAAACGCATCGTCATGTGTAGGCCCGAAAGCCGGCCGGTGTGTGGAGATGGGGAGGATAGCACAAGTTTAGTTCATGGTAGCGACAGCCGTGTATTCGGACACATTTGACCGCACCACGGTATATTCCGTGGGGGTGTGCGAAAGAAGCGGGGCTTTGCCTTTTGACGTATTGCCCATCTGAAAATCGTACCACGAGATCAACACCACTCTTGCAAGCACATTGCCGCAAACGACGTAAGGCTTCGGGCATGACGTACAGCTGTATGGGCCGGAATCCGTGCAAGCGAGAACAAAGCACAACGTGCATAGCAGTGCTACAGCTATCTAGTTAACACGAGCGTTTCCAACATGGGTTGTTTACCCCGTCTTCCATCTTCTCTCTGCTGCACGACACTGAAGATGCCTGCGTTTGGTTCACAAAGGCAAACACAAGATTTGTTTCCGCCAAAGCGCTGGTTGCCAGGTCACACACACGTGACTGCCAGTTGATCTCGTAGGAGAGAACAACATGCCATCCCCTCCCAGTGCTGCTGCGTTCGTCTCTTCAAGAACGCCAGTCAAACGCATGTGAGATTCGCTTGTACTGCTTTGTCACGAAACTAAAACATGTAGCGTCAGTCCAGAGGGCGCCACCGTAAATGACCACAAACAACATTCTGTCAAGCAAACTCGAGGAATTCGACTGCCCCGCTCTGCCGTACTCCATGGCCAAGCCAACGTGTTTTACTACAAAGCCCATTTCCTGACGTGCTTATGGTACTGTATCTACAAGTAGTTGCGTGGAGGACCGTATGCGACACACACGCTTCTACGAAGCTAGTCCTAGGGTAAATAACAATATTTCACGGGGGTAATGTTCGGTTGCGCCATCGAAACACACAGTCAGTACAAGCTAGATAGACTCCCCGACCCATATCGTCTCCGTGCCTAGGTCAGAACTTTCTGCACACTACACGACGAGACCCTCTGTCGGTTTCCGTTGTCTTTCTCCAACGTTCAGCGAAGGAGGGGAAAGTTCCAATAACAACCTCAATCAACGGCATGGGAGGAACAGGCCTACGCTTTTGTACGAGAAATTCAATCGATCCCACTTAACAAAACGCTGCAGGAACGCGCACTCCACCCCTCCAGCTACTGCTCAACAGCAGTGCCCCAGCACAAAGAAGACACCGCGGAGAGACCCGATCAGCCGATCGCGAAGAATTAATTAGCGCTGATGATGATGCATCATCGCCTGTGAAGACGTGCCACAAATTCCAGAAATCCACTCGCCTCGGTCCTTCCTTCAGCTGCAGACAGAACAAGCGTCCCCTCCTTTCAAAGCTATCGTTTCTTCCACCCACAGAGGGTACAGCGTCAACAGCATGCCCCGATTACCTACAGCAACAACACAGAAGACTTTCTCTGTCTTCCTTTGCTCACCGGCACGCCCCCAGTCCTTCTTCCCGCAGCCGGCCTCGGGGCAGTCCGGGCAGCCAGAGACAGAGCTGGACGAGGCCGGTTGATCACTTCTCTCCGACCCTGCGCCGCGGTGGTTACGCCTCCGTTGGAACTAGCAGCTGTGGCTGTAGACGGGCTGGAGTCCGTGTTCCCCATAGCACTGCAGCTGGCGTGCGAGCTTGCTCCTCCCCCTATGTTCGCAGCGCTCTGCTCGCTCCCAAACCTCTACAACGACTGCTGCTGCTTGCTGCCACTTCAGGAGTAGGATGATGGCGACGAAGAGAGAGGTAGTCGGGGATATGATAGAGACTCGCCCGTGCACTGCTCGATCTAGGACCGAGGCAGGGCTGTTTTGCGCAGTACGCCGCTGTACGCTTCGCAGTGACAGCACGCGATGACCCACTTGGCCGCTGCTGTAACGTCTGTCCCTCCGTGCTGCACAGCACAGCAGACCTCAAGAGGTCTTTCGCCTATCCGTGCCGTTGTGCCCCCCCCCAATACCCTCCAGCGAAGCATGCCTTCATTCACGGTGCCGCCGACCTGGGTTTCAGGCGGAAGGCAAGGGATCACATCCACCTACCCCCCGTTATCGTACGTCCACATTGTTCAGCATACGGCAGTAGACACCGACGGTAAGATGGAAGGGCGCGACCACCAGGCGATGCAAAGAAAATATCAAGAGATGGTCGCGGACCTGGACAAGATCGACGCACAGCTTGTTCGAAAAGTGAGAGTACAATTTTTGCATGCTTCGCTAAGGATAAGGTGTGACCGGTGCAAAAGGTATGTAAGTGCCGACATGAGTGCCTCTGCTGCTGTACAGCAGCATGTTGCATGTTGCAATGGTCTCTTGTTCTTTTTGCACTCTACCGACCTAATTTCAAAAGTACATCACGGCGGCTGCAAACAGTATTCCAGTTTGAAGAACGATCTGCTGGCATCCTGGGGTCTGCCTCCACGAGAATGTGAGAAATGTCTTGCGAACAAGTATGCATACGACGCGTCGTTGACCGACTTCGTCGTCGCCTTGTCTGCATACCACACAGCAGTAGCACGAATTCCAAAGAGAGAGAGTGCTCCGAGTGTTCAAGGCACAGTGAGTTAAACCAGAGTTTATCGCCATGTGATTTTTGCAGTTGTTTCCTTGCCATTACAGAAACAGCAGTACTTCTTCAATCTTTATCAGCTGACATGCATACCTGATGCCTACCACTCTACAACTACTGCTGTGCCCAGCGACACATACTATATACTTCTACAACGTTCAGGGCTGTTCGATTGGCTAACATACGGACGTTACAACGCTTACAAGCGAATGAGCAGGGTTCGACTGGGGTCCCTTCGAGTTTTGAGCTGTTCAAAAAGCTGCGGTCGTACAAGATGCAGAAGTCTAAAGTCACTGGGCCTCAAGACGAGGTCAAACATCGCGTTGCCGGGAAACCACAGGGATCAGGCCGCCTCTGAGTAAGCCCGCGGCTCTATCTCTCTTATCTTCAAGCCGTCTGGTTTTTTCTATTTTCGGCTAGCGAAACACCCCCTTAACAACGAACTCGAGGAGCATACGATGGTGGCCTCGCACAGCAGCTCTCATGCATCGATCGTAGGTAGGCACATCATGCTGAGAGGCACGTCTCCGCCGTGATGGGTTGAGAACGTCCTTGATTGTCCTTGATTGTCCTTGATTGGAGCCCCGTGAGAAATACCGTGACCTGGAGCAGATCAATAGCAGTACGACAAAAGATCTTCTCATCCCCGACAAGACAAGCTTCTCCCGTTCGCCGCACACAGGGGTGTCGATCGAAGGAGGTGAATTGTTGGCCTTGGCTACGTAACGAGCGGCACCGTGATCTTATCTTTTGTCTATCCACTGCTTCATATTTCGTCTCGCGTCCTTGGATTCATGCGAACCTTTTGTCTCTCCGCCGCTCCTTTGTCTCGCGCCCTTGGCTGCACGCGACGTGGTACCTGCTGTACGTCGAAACAGGCCGCGGAGTTGTGCACCAAAGCGTGCATAGGCAGCACCAGCCTCAGCAACAGCGAGGTAGTGAACGCGTGCATGCTAAGGTGCGAGGCGTCCCGCCCAGTCTTGGACCAGACGGTTCAGCAGGAGCTGACCAATCTACAGGTGAACAAGCGTCACCGGTTACAGAGCCAAGCTTCGCGTTCGTTCCGAGTAAAGAGGGCAGACTGGAGCCATAGTCCATGACGAGCAGTGGAGAGCAGGGGTCACGCGGGTGGACTTTTAAATGGGGCGGCCACCCAACAATAGAGCTTGCCGGTAGCACCAAACGCCGCCTGGAGAGACTCGCAAACAACGGCCCATTCACCACGTGTTATTATTTTAGGCAAGATGGTGGTGGCAGGATCATCTTTTCGCATTGTTGGCGTTTTTTCCGCGTGTTCTTCCTCGTTGAAAACTTGACACGTATGCCCACAGGTTTGAGGCATCGCGGCCAAGCGTATACTACCTGCGTTCGAGCATCATCATCACATCATCATCGTCATGTATATTTTCTGGGCCCGTCTGTGTTTCCCTTGCTTGATTTCGATAACAGCAATGTGTCTGTTGGGTAGTTGGTCCGTGACCACGGAAGGCGTCCGCGTCAGTTGGACCGGTACGGGTGTTTACATGGTACGGAACAGAGATCGGAACGGTATTTATATAATAGTCAAGACAACAACACCAACACCTACAATAACAACGATTATCTTCTGTGTGTTGCTTGGTCGCCGGTCGATGCAGGGCCTCATGCAGCTGTGCGCGTTGGACTGCGCCGACAAAATGGCCGTCGCCGTTCCACCGGGGACCAAGGAGGGCGACCCCGTCATGCAGCAAGGCGCGTTGCAGGTGAGAACAGCCGACGGCAACTGGGTGCGACCATAAGCAGTCGTATGTAGCCACTTGGTTCCGTTGTACAGAGATTCGCGAAGTTTAGAGTTCTTTCATGTGTTGTTTTCGCCAGCAGATGACGCAGAAGTGGGAAGGTTCAATGGCTTGCATGCACAGCAACCGGTCTTACACATGGTTCTGTTTTTCAGAGATTGATGATTGATGGCTTGCTGTGTGGCTATCGGAGCAGGCTTGCGGGTTTTAGCGAGAACGCGGCGTGGAAAAGAAAGCGCAACTTGCGATGAACCTTGAGCTGCTGCTTGCCAGTGTCGAAAGGGTTTGTTGTGTTTCTTTCATGTGCATCGACGGCGCTAACCAGCTGACTGACCAAAACGGAAGCACGTCAGTCTTCCGGAAGAGAAGCAACGGAAGCACGGTTTGTGTGCGTGTGTTCTTTTTGTCTGTTTTTCTCCCATCATTGGACTCTGTCGTCTGCCCCTCTGGCCCCTATCCTCCACTTCTACCAGCTAGACGACCCAACCGGGGTCACATAGGAGGGGGGGGCTGGACCCCCTCCTGCGGTTCCTGCCTGAGGTATTTTTATCGTGAGAAGGGTACAGCAATCCCTTCCCTCGCGACTTACGAAGTCGATTGTGGTTTACTAACAAACGAGCTTTGCAGCGCGTCGCTTTCATCAGCTTGCGGGTTTTAGCGAGAACGCGGCGTGGAAAAGAAAGCGCAACTTGCGATGAACCTTGAGCTGCTGCTTGCCAGTGTCGAAAGGGTTTGTTGTGTTTCTTTCATGTGCATCGACGGCGCTAACCAGCTGACTGACCAAAACGGAAGCACGTCAGTCTTCCGGAAGAGAAGCAACGGAAGCACGGTTTGTGTGCGTGTGTTCTTTTTGTTTATTTTTCTCCCATCATTGGACTCTGTCGTCTGCCCCTCTGGCCTCTATCCTCCACTTCTACCAGCTAGACGACCCAACCGGGGTCACATAGGAGGGGGGGCTGGACCCCCTCCTGCGGTTCCTGCCTGAGGTATTTTCATCGTGAGAAGGGTACAGCAATCCCTTCCCTCGCGACTTACGAAGTCGATTGTGGTTTACTAACAAACGAGCTTTGCAGCGCGTCGCTTTCATCTAGACCAGGATATATTTGTGAAAAAATGCTCACTCTGCCGGCACTCGAACCCATGACTTGGCCGTTAGCACGCTGCGAGGCTACCCACTAGACCACCGGGGCGACCGGTGTGTGTGTTCAAACGAGAGTATTTTCTGTGCTTGCAAGTGAAAGGTTTATTGCTGGCTGGCGGTTTAATGTTGACAACCGATAGAGGGAAACGAGTGACGCAGAGCGTAAGTCCTGCTCTTGCCGTGCATGTCAAATTCTTCTTTCGCGTGTGGCCCTTGACGCGCCCATGTCGAAGCCCATCCATGACTTTGACGACGTTCAAATTACCCTCCGTCTTTGACATCATTTTGTCTCTGTTTACCTTGCACCGGCCGCAGAACATGGAGTGCACAGCGGCGTGTGCCTCCAAGTCAGTCGTGCTGATGTCAAGCACGCTGGCTAAGATTACGGCGGCAGCACATGAAGCGGCGAAAAAGGCGAATAAATAGCTTAAGGTTACAACACTGAAGAGAGCCCTCCACATAAAAACCTGGTAGAACACAAAACGTCCGGTAGGCCAATTGAAGGCCATTCCTTGATTTTGAGACAGGTTTGGGTTATTTAGTTTTTGTTTCCCGGCCGTATATCAGTAGTTGTCACGCGGAGATATCAGAAGGGAGGTTGTTTTCGAGGTCGAGGCTCGATTTTTTTTTGCTTCGTCGCTACCGTCCGTGCAGCAGGTTAGTTTAGAAAGTAATTCTTCGTCACTTCTACGTAGTAACGAGAGTTTAGCGTTCGACCCACCGCTGGGCTGTGTTTCTTACGTTGGCGAGACGATCGGAACCTCTGTCTACCGGCGCCAGCTGCTGCGCTTGGACGACGCACAGCTTGCGACCAAGAAAGCAATTGCGATTCTTTCACGGTGACGTTTTTTTGACGTTTTGACGAGCAAGGAAGATATGGGGGGAGGTCAGGCCAGGGTAGTTTGTGATGTAACACCAACAACACTAGTAATCATTGCTCGTGTTCATGCTCCAAGCTTTATTAGGAGACATACAGCAGTATGCATAAATACGCACACAGAAAGACTACCCGTTCGAGATATAGCCACAGCAGTCGAACGGGATGTGGTGGAGTCTTCACAGTGGAGGAAAACCGACTAGGTACTGGACTTGTTTCTGTGTACAAGGAACTCAGTACTCCGAAGCACGGCATGCTAAAAACTAGAAGTAGGAGTTAAGAGATCCATTCGTTGGCGTGATGGGGTACGAAACCTTTCTTTCGGAGAGTGCCATGGTAGAACAGATACGGCGTACAACATGTGCATAGAGCGGCAGGGACAAGCACGTACGTATTTATTTGCGAGCCATCGGGTGTGATCCGGGGTGCATAAAAGAAGCCGATACAACTTGAGCATGGTGATAGAGTTCGCGTTGCCTCTTTCAGTAACTTGCCGAAGATCTCTTTTTTGCGAATGGTCCTGATCTTTGGGGGCAGGCACACCATTGGTATTCATACCTCGCTGTTCGGAAACACAACGAAGGGCCATTCGAATACTAATATAGCTATTTGTTGTGACTCTCCCAGTGAGTTCTCTGTTTTGAGCGTTTAGTCTGATACGGAGCTGCGCGGCCGCGCAGCCAATGTTGACCAAAGGGGTGTACTTCTACCTCCTATCGTGGGACAACTTGTTTTTGCTGTGTACACTCAAATTAAAACGAGATTCAGCTACAACATGTAAACTTGCGCCTGGAGCAAAGCTCTAAAAATCGAGCAAGTCGGTGATCGCACGAACCGTTCTGTGCGCCGGTCTCCGGTTCTTAGGTCGTCAGAGGGCACACACAGAAGAAACCCCCCACCTATGTTTTCCAGTTGTGAATCCCCTGTCAGCGCTAACCAACTTGCAATATGGTATATGACCTACTACCATTGCCAACTTGCAACGTTGCTGACTTTGCAGCTTGCAGCGACCCATCAAGGCAGCCAGCAGCAACAGCGAGCCCATACAGCCATAGCAGCGCACACCAACAGCAGACGATGACTGAACAGGACCAACAAGCACTGCAGAAAGGATTCCAGGGCCTAGGAGACAACATCGACAGATTCTATGCGAGACCCCTGCAGAAGGTATGCGGCAATTAATAGCAGGTCGTTGGGTGTTAAGGATCATCCGCACCACAGTAGCTATTAGCTGTGGCGGTTCACTGTTGGGGCTGCTGGGCACAAGGAAACAAACCAAACAGGAGTAAGAGGTCGTTCGGGCTGCACGCCGGTAGGCTTGTCGGGGTGTTTTGTGGTTCATTCTGATGGCGTCTCCCACCGGTTGGTCTGTGGGCTACAATATTTTGACGTTGCTACGGCGGAGGACGGCCGCACCTCAGCGGAGAGAGACACAGAGAGGACGGAGGTGGGGGGGTGAGATGTGCAATACAACTACAGACGATATAACCATAGAGCTTCTTCCGCACCAGTTTCCAGAATGGCATGCACGTGAACAAGCTCTGCGACAGCGATTACATCAATAAGCCGTTTCGCACAAAAATGAGACATTCCTCCCGCAGCGAGAGCCAAACGTCCGTTTCAGGAGACAATGAAACACTCTCTCTCCGCAGCAGCCTCTGATACGTGATCGGGATAGAGCTGAGCTATCCGACCTCATCTGTAGCACGTATGTAGCTCTACACAGTACCGTCACCGTCAGCGGCAAAGGGGATCGCGTTCTGCCGTTGTAAGGTGAGAAGACATGGGAGTCAATACTCAATATTCGTGACGGCCCTGTTGTCTAGACTACATGCACCGCTTTGGAAACTGCTGTACCAATAACGGTCGGTGAAACACCAGGCACACCTCCCCCTCTTTGTTCCGTCTACCGCACCGCCCGTCGAAGGCCGCGTATTTGTGCATGAGTAAGTGCAACGACAACAGCAAGATGTCCAGCGAAGCCGTCGCCGCGTGCATGAAACGGTGCGAGGGACCGCTGCAGGAGATCAACAAGGTCGTGCAGGAGGAGGTTGGTGGCCTACAGGTGAGTCAACGATAGCCATATCTCGCGATACATCATCATTAGAATCGACCTCCACTCACTGAACAGACTCCAACACATCCCGTTCGACTGTGGTTGTATCTCGAATGGGTAGTATCTCTGTGTTTTATTTTCATTTCCTAAGCAATTTTGGTTAAGTTAGCCTGTGACCACGGGAATCGACCCCGTCAAGTTTAAGACTAGTAGTACGAACAGAAGAAGGTACTGGGCAGAGAGAATGGAACGGTTTTTTAATGTGAAGACAACAACAACAACAACAACAACAACAACAATCATTAGAAAGGGCCCTTTGAGACGGTTGTCTCCGGGTTTGAGTTGCGGGTCCAATTCTTTTTGTGGAATGTGTGGTGTGGGCGACCACACCCTCGTGTTCCGTGTGTCTTGAGAATGGTACGTGGGAGGGCGGTGGACGATGCGGGCTGTGCGTTGCTCGGAAGTGTCAATTTCGACGCCGACACCAACGAGAAAATGCTAAATACTCCACGCTCATCTTCGGTACAAGCGGTATTCACGCTCGTGTTTGATTGAAAAACCTGCCGCTGCTTGTGGTACTGCCATACGGGTGTATGCTGCTATGCATAAGACACAGCATATCTACAAACGACTTGCACTACACTACACAGCAGCATTTCACAACGTTACGCGCAACGGAGGGGAGGGCCGTGCGCCAGAACTTTCTGTATACATACCACTTGCGCGACAGTCGTGTCCTGCCGCAACAGCGGCACCAGTTTCAATCGCACCAAAATAGCAAGGAATCCCACGCCACCATCGTACTCCACGTCCTCGTTGGTTTACCCCTACCGCAGAACCGGATGCAGCGCTGCGCCATGGATTGCGCCGACGATGCGAAGGACTTGATTCCGGCCGGGGCGAAAATGGGGGACGCGGTTGTGGAGCGAGCAATGGCGCAGGTGAGGCACCGGCAGCCATAGATTGTAGCGTGCGGTCTGCGCTGGCGATCGATTTTTCCCACTTGAAGTTAGGAGGTAGCATAGGTGCGGTGTCATCACTTGTGCTACGACACCTGACTCGGGGGATGTATCCGACGACTGCCCCTATTCACTACCGCGGGCATGATTATGCACTAAATACCAAAGACTGCCACTCTACATGCGGTATTGGCAGGAGTTGCGGGTAGAAGCCACACGACCAAAAAATACTGTTGAAGTGTGGCCTCGAGCACAGGAAGTCAACGCGCCCTCCCTCCCCTTGTGCATGTGTCTGTCTCTTATTCTTCGCCTCTCAGAACATCAAATGCACAAGCGGGTGCGCGAAGAAGCATTTGGCGCTTCTGCCAAATGTAGAGGCCAAAGTTAAGGCGGTCGCGGAAATGGTGGCAAACTCGAGTTGACGATCCACGCCGAAGGATGTTCGCTGACTTTTCTTTTTTTCTTTTTGAAGAAAGGGAAGGACACACCTTGTTGCTACGTTTTTGATAGGATAGTTTCAGTACGGTAACGAGATTGTCCTGAACAAATCGGGGGGACTCCGGCGCACGAAACTTCCGTTGGTCCCCCTATCACCGGAGTTTTACGTTTGGGGTTAGAGCTATAGGTAAGTTTGGTTTTGTGCATGAAGAGAGTGATGAGGGAGGGCACTGGAAGTTCCGCGCAACTCCTGCTGGGAAAATATTCCATTGCGGCGTTCCTATATGTGTCGCTCGATACGTTCGACGGCACGGCGTTACTTCGGGCTAGCCGGCGTAATGGTTTGATCTGTTAACTTCGAGGTCGACTCCGTTCTTGCGAGAAGCGATATGGTGGTCCGGTATTGTGAAAGGGCTGTTTACCGTTGTGCTCGTTAACTGCTGTGCCGTGCATCGACGTTGAGTTGCCACACACGCCAAGAACGGGATGGATGGTGTGGTAGTGGGAAAATGGTCGGAACGGTCTTCAGACAGTGTCAGGACAACTCATCGATGTCGATCGATCTCGGGGCGCGCCAAATGGAGGGGCTGTTTGACCATGTATCTTCCCAAGGAAAGCGGAACAACACGCAGGGCTGCGCATACGCATACGCTGCTAGTCTTAGTCTTTCCCCTCCCTTGACGCGCCACTCAGCACATTGATTCTGTATCCAATGATGAACCGATTTTTTTTTAAGAGACGACTCGTTCGCCAGTTTTTCGCTTGTATTTTCGGCGTATCTGAATCCCCCACCGGTGGGGTGTTTCGTAGTTTCTGCCACCGGTGGGGGATTAGTGTCTAAATACGCCACCAGCTGTATCTCGCCCTACGAGGCACCAAATCGACGTAGGACATGCGCAACTTGTGTTGCTGTGTTGGGGGCCTACCGTCGGACCCATCTTGCAGCCGAAACGGTTCACGTTTGGTGCAGCCACGGCTGATTGGGGAATTTATCAGCTGCCCGAACCTGGCCCACTGGTGCGGTACATAGCCTTGAATACCCCACCACCTGCATGTAGCCCTACAAGGCACCAATCGACGACGAAATACCCCACCGGGGGTGGAATTCAGGCACGCCGTTTTACGGTTTTATTTTACATCAGGAACGCCACCCTTACTGATGTTCTAGACTCGTTTTTCTACACGAACTGGAAAAGAAGACGACAAAAAGAGAAGACCCATTCGCCTACCTGCCATGGTGCACGACTACTACGATGTTGTTGTGCCTCATATCTTCTGCTGAGAACACGACTGTTGCCCCCGTTGACACACACATCCTCACGAAACTCCCATCATCACCACCATCCTATTCGGCAAGGTCATTCTAGCTGCAGAATAAGCTCTCTCGGGAACACTTTTCAGCTCGCAACGAGACCGACCACACTTTCACGTATTCGTGCCCTTTCGAGTGTGATCCAGAAAGCCCCCGCCGTGTTTCCTCGTCCTACAAATGTCTTCAAGTAGTGCACGGAATGAGGCCATGCACCCCCCCGCCCCCCTCGGTGTTTGCCATCGGGGTTGGATTTTCGTCGCTTGGCAACGACGTTGTAAAACAAGCCATTTCACTTCGTGAACTCGGCAACCAGGTTACCGGGTATTTTTTTCACCTCTGTTTTTTTTTTGGCTGTAACCATAATGGTGGTCGAGTAGATCATGTTGTGCGGGGTGGAGAAGCCTCACTCCGCGCAAGGGGGATGATCGCACCACGTTGTGTTCAATTGGTCAAGCACCCTCGAGGCAGTTACACCGTGCTTACAACTGTCTTTGCAAGTGACAGCACCAGAAAATAAACCAAGTCATACGCAGCTGTCATCCGTACGCAAGGAAGTAAGC
>CACKRE030005108.1:152456-163971 GCA_902602495.3 Ectocarpus sp. CCAP 1310/34
CCCCCCCTGCCCCCCATTGGTTCCGCTCCCCTCCATCCCGCCAGCATGGGTCTTTGTGAAGTCATCGATCTCTCGCCTCGCCACGTGGGTAGTGAGGTCCTGGACTCATCCTTGTTCCCGACAGGGCCGTCGTGTCTCGATATACTACCCCAAGACTCAACCAAGTATCCCCCCCCCCCCCCCCCCCCCCCCCCCCCCCCCCCCCCCCCCCCCCCCCCCNAGGTCCTGGACTCATCCTTGTTCCCGACAGGGCCGTCGTGTCTCGATATACTACCCCAAGACTCAACCAAGTATCCCCCCCCCCCCTCCCGATGCTCCACAAGAGCTCTTACCTCGACCCCCAGGTTCCTGGAGATGATGTAATACGGCCCCCCGGCCTGCACCTGGCCGTTCGTGGCGATGGCGTTCATTGAGAGGGTGGTGAGCGTGGTCGCCAGCTTGGCCACGAGGATGATGACGATGGTCAAGAACACGCCCGCCTGGCCCACGATGAAGGGCAGACGGATGAAGAGGATTACCCCCAGGATGTTCTGGACGCAAGGCTGAAACACTCCCTTCACCGTGCCCAGCTTGCGTTGCGACGCCTGCTGCCTGGAAACACAAGGGACGAGGGGGGGGGGGTTGCGCAATGTGATATGGGGGGGTGGTACTAACGTATTAACGAAGGCGTGGGTGTCGGCGGTGGGGTTCGGTAGCTGCATCCTGGACCAGGCGGCGAGAGAGGACAAGACGAACATGAATACTCGAGTACCGGCTTCGGTAAGAGAGGTCGTTTCAAGAGTACGGGTGTAATGAGAGTAAAAGCTGCGTGTCCCGACTATGCAAAACACTACCACACTTGACAGTATAGTTGATCAGAAAAACTGGATGTAGAAAAGGCTTTCAGCTCTTGTGTCGACCCTCTGTTCAACCGCATATAGTCGTTCTAAAGAAGGAGCTTCGGCCAGCGAGCTTACCTGTCCGCCAATACGGCGGCGGCGCGGTTCTCCTCGCTCATGACGTACTGCTCCGCGCTGAGAGACCAACACAATCAGCAGCGCCAACAACAAAAGGCGCCACACGGCACACAACACACACGGTCGGGGATGGGTAGACCAGAGCGGACGCCGGCGGGGAAGGGGGGGGGTCAAGCGAGATCGCGAGGGGCTGACGCTACGGGCAAACACACACCAATGCCGCCCGAGATGCCTGTGCTATAGGGTCACACCCTGTGCCTACATTTTTGTCCCGGTCACGTACCTGGCGTATGCAAAGGGGAGCTACAGCAGCGACAACCGTCGCCACGCATCGCCTAACAGCAATCTTCCACCCTCGAAATCACACACAGCAACATTTACCGGGGCGTACGCCACCCTCCTCCTGTCCGACCAAATCAAGCAAAATACCTCGATCACGATACGACCGGCATAGGAGCAGCACCCACACCGGTGGCTTTTGAACTATTTCGTTCAAAGCTTGCCACGGATATCTATCTGGCAAATATATATCAATACTGGTACCGTCCATCCCAGCAGTGGAAAAAAATAGCACGGAAAATCCCGCGGGGAGTTGGGGGGTCACCTCGTTCAGTACCAAGGGGGGGGGGGGGGGGGGGGGGANGGGGGGTCACCTCGTTCAGTACCAAGGGGGGGGGGAGGGGGGGAGGGATGGGGGGGAGGGGGTCCACCCCCGTGTCGAGCGACACCTTGTATGGCGATACCCATCTCCTGCCAAGTGTTAGATTCTGCATGCGTTCATCGCACACGAATGAGCTTCAAGACAACCAACAACAGGGACGCATAGTAAATACCGGACCGAAGGAAATCGTTTTCGCGAGGTTTTCTCACCTGCCGCCACCCCCGTACTCGTCGCCATTCCGAGCGTGGCCGCGGTTCCGAAGGTGCTGCGGAGACACGATTCCCCCGGCAAGCTCCAACCCTCCTTCGTGCCCCTTCAGAGAACCGTATGTTGGGGAGGGGTACATAAGAGGTTGGGGTTACGTGCAAAATCTTTTTTTTTTCTAAAGTCCGGCCAAAATGTATCCATCCATGCATCGAACAACTCTTCTTGCATGGAACGCTGCTGCGTCTTTCGTATTGCATGCACCTCGTGTCTCATGGAGTGACAGCCACCCACCGTCATCTACATTCCTAGCGTTGTTGATACCGCTACGCATACAAAATGTGGATTGCGACATGCTGGTTGCGCCCAAGCCGGGGCCTACATCCACCAACATTGGGCGTCTGCCCCTCGGCAAACGAACGAAAACGTCTTTCAACACTTTTTCCTCGGGCGCGCCCGGCATGAGTAACGCGGTGATGAAATGCAGATGAAATACCAGTACAGGCTAGACGTGGAATGCCAGGCGCTTCCCCTGCTATCTTGTGGCTCACTCAGCTTCCCGGAAACAATAGAAATCAGTGCCCAATGCTCATTGGTCTACGAAGTAACTGCTCTTCCGCCTGCCGCGAAACACGCATTGCTTCTGCAAGACACACCAGGAAACAATACGCATTGATGGTGTGTGTGCCACTATCTCTCGCTGTTTCTCAAAGTCCTCTGTTGCTTGTTTTTACCCTTTGCTTTGCCAGCACAACAAGAAGGCTTACACGACAACCGACGAGAGGGGCGTCAACACACCCCCCAGCACATGCAGTGCCTAACGGAGCACATAATGAAAGTCGGTGAACCAGTTCGCTGCGAGACTTGAGGTGTGCTACAAACTTTGTACACCATAAAAACGTTCTTCGGCCGACAAGTGTTGATACCATTGTTGTTGTTGTTTATGTTGTTGTTGGTTTGAGATTAAAAACCGTTCCTGTCACCGCACAGTACCTTCTAACACCCGTACCTGTCCAACTGATGCGGACACCTTGCGCGGTCACCGGCTGACCAAATACTACCAGAGACGACTACATTCACCTTTCTGGATCAGAGAAACCGCAAATAAGATGGACCCAGATTCCACATACCATACCACATGATCGCGGGGGAAACTCTAGAGGAAAAAACACGTGGCTGGTGCGTACGGTTGTGACCCGGCTGGAACAAGACCGGGTACAGTACCCGTTACCGGGTAACCGGTAACGGGAATCATTGGCCGGTTCGGGTTTCACCTGTCTCGTATCCGCGCATCTTTCATACGCGGCACTCCAAATCAAGAGGGTACATGGTGATACACGTACACAGTGCCCCCTTGTGGTGGCACGGCCGCCCAACAATGACGGACTACCCCCTGATATCCATACACGGCGCCCCCTTCTAGGTGGGTACCCGGCGGCCGCTTCCAACCCGCCAGACCCACCGGGAACCCGTCACAGTTTTTCGACCCGAGTCACATTCCTACTGATTACTGAAACGGCGGGAATGAAAGCAAGACTTATTTCGAGACAGCTTGTACCCTAGCACCGATGAGCCTTCTCATCCGCCTGGAGTAGACAAACCACGCCATGCCCTTAAGGGAAAACATGTTCGTTCGACTGATTTTGAACCTATTTAGGTGGACTTGATCATTCATCAATTGTTCTAGTATGTAGAGGCATGGAGATGTCGCCATATCCGTTCCTCGTTGCTGCACGCCTGTATTCGCCGAAAATTACACACATTTTTTGCCGTCGTTGGTGTCTTCACATTTAAAAACCGTTCCGATCTCTCTGCCCAATACCTTCATCTGTCCGTGGTACACTCAGACGCGGCCGATTCCCCGTGTGGATATATGAACAAGTTACAAATAAGGAAACGTGCGGAAACACAGATGGACGGGCACAACACCCCAGAAGATCGACGTGCCGTAGAGGACAGCAGTTGTGCTGTTTCTATCGCCATTGCTACGCGACTTTACGTCTCACTCCGACGTGTGCTTCTCATCAGCATGCTGCAGCAACTCTACACGAAGTGCGAACCGTTGAGAGCTCGGTTATTTTTGATCCGTTAATAGGTTCATCCTAGAGACACGGGTACAGGAGTCTGTGAATAGATGGGTTAGAATCAATAGAAAGGACCGCGACCCGAACGCTAGAATAACAAACTGTTTGCTGGCTACGTGCCAAGAGGGGGAAGGAGGCGCCAACGCCGCATGCTGTTCCTCCCCGCCGTGCCACTATCTCTGCACGACGGCACAACGGTAGCACAGCAGTAGCATATGCCGGAGGCGTACCGGCCGCGGCGGCGTGATGAACAAAATTAAGTACACGTTCTCAAAACACAAACGGAGAAATGATACAACTCAGCCCGTAGATCACCTCGGCCACTTCCACATCTGCCCAGGTATAGCTCTGCATATTTCCGTCGGATTCCTCCGTCGCCATGTTCGCCGACGCGTACGCCACTTTGTCTATTACGCCCGCTTCATTAGCCGCCGAACGGCACTCTTGCATCCACTGCACGACCACAACGCGCACAACGCACACCAGGGCACGCTCGACGGTAGAGATTTACCGGGCCGAGGGGTATATTTACAGTTTGCGTGGCCCCCAAGACTCCCTCCCGCGGCGCTACTTGTACCTACCTCACGCTCTTCGTAGCGCACCGCTGCCTCGCTGGAAGCACGCAACACGGCACAAGACACACGCTGCTGCTGCTGTTGCTGCTGCTGCTGCTGACGTGGGATTCGATTCGGTGGTAAAAGCATACATCACATGTGGTCGTCAGCATGGGCGACGCTGACGGGCATGAGCCTGCTTGTAGCAGCAGCGTCGCGGTGTTGGGTGTGTGAGGCCTTCGTACCGTCGACCGCAGCGCGGGCAGCGGCATTAGCGGCGACGACCGGGCAGAAACAGCAGAATTTACAGCTGCGGCGACGGTCGGACGTTACCCTGGCAGCAGCGACTCGCAGGGATGTGGTGCGGATGCCAAGCTCGGAGCCGATGGTGAGAAGACAGAATGAAGTGCAACATGATGGGCGTCGCCGGACGCTGGCACGATACCCCGTGTGTATGTTGGACAACCGTGTACTGTACATTGTTTCGTACCCACAGGCGTGTGGTGGCTGCGCCGTGCCCGCATCGGTAGTGATAGGTCGAGTGCGTTGATAGCATGACCTTGCCAAACTTAAACTTCCACGCGCAAGCGATGTCATGTGCCCAAGCAAGGTATGTTGTACGAGCGCTCCCTAGAGCCCCGTTCTGTTGACACCTGGCAAGTTCACGAGGAGCCAGCAGCATGCGCTCTGACCTACGCTTCAACCATGCAGCAGTGGCACGTCTGCTACTGTTGTCACCCCGAGGACCCGTGTCATCGTAGTACAATAGTTTGTTGCCTTTTCTCGCACAAGATGTATCGGCGCAACGTTTCAGGGTAGGGCCGCCCAAGCTTTTTGAAGCAAGCCAATCACAGGGCCCCGTTTCGGGTGCGGCGAGACTACAGGTGTTTTCAGTCTTCAGAGTCGCAAGTGGCAAGTGGCAAGCCAATCGCAGCCCGCCGTTTTTTATCGAGGAAGGTGGTATAGTCCACGCATACGACGGCAGGATAATCGAAAGCTCTTCATTGTATGAGGGGAATTGACATCCGGCTTGCGACGTAAAGGTACAGCAGTGTTTTCCGCACTCCTTGATCCTTGACCGTTCCTATCGGGAAGAGCAGTTTCCTGCAATACTGATACTGCCACTCACTTACATACTTCCAACGGTGCGGAGACAGGGCAGCGTTTGCCGAGACTTCTTACCATCTCGCTTTTCGTGTGCATGGAGGTCTATCTGACTCTCGACCCTGTCGACATCTACCGACCCTGCGCCTTTTGTTAGGTTCCCTACACGCGCGAAGGGTCGACGGTGGCCACGTGGATGCCAGTGAGCCAGTGCCTCCAGCAGTCGCGCATCATCATGGTGGGGAAGTTTATCGATGAGGAGTACGCGAATCAGGTATGCCATACGTCTGGACGAACCCGAGCATGGATGAATCCATGGGGGTGATTTCCGTGTTCGCTGGTATACACGGCAGTCGCTTCCGTGTGCTCGGGATGTCCATGGGATGACTTCCATGTTTGTTCTTGTCGCTTCTGAGAGAATTGGCACACGTTGAATGAGGAGGGTAGCGCTGGACGGTGCTCTGGTCGGCCAGACGTTGTGATTGACGGCACCGGTACCCAGTGAGGCCTGTCTCGGCCTTGAATTCGATAGAAACTCGCTGTCAGTGGCATATTACACGAAACAACCCAACAGAGTTCTCCCTCTCACGTTATGTCTATTTTTTGCTACTTCTAACAATGATGTCGCGCACATGGTGGGTACCACTCGGTGTGACTATCGCGTCACGACCCGAGGGGTCACGCAGTCAAGCTCTTGAGCATCCCCCGCCCCCCCTCTCCCCGATCCTGGTCCGGTGAGAACCCGGCATGCTTCGCCCCGGCTTTGTAGGGATGCGAGGTCAATGGTCTAAACGACTGCGGCATGGACGGTTATGTATACGCCCCCCCCCTTCCCCCCCCGTTTCCGTTCCCCAGCTGATCGCCATGCTCCTGTACCACGAAAAGAACGACCCGAACAAGAAGATCTCCCTCTACTTCAACTGCCCGGGCGCGTTGATCCGCCCCGCCCTGGCCGTGTACGACACGCTAATGCACATGGGCCCCGAGCTGTCGACGCTTAACCTTGGGCTGGCGACGGGCATGGTTTCTTTCCTTTGCGCCGCGGGGAAGCGGGGGCAGAGGTACGCCCTGCCCAACTCGCGGTTCTTGATGCAGCGGACAGGAATGGAGGACCCGTACCAGGGGCAGGCGTCGGACATCGGGGTGGAGGTGGGTGCTTTGGGGGGGAGGTACCTACGTGTGGCCTTGAAATAATTGTCCTGTCTGTTGTTCGGCTTTAGCGGAAAAGTGAACGAGTCAGCCGACTGGATATGCGGGACGGGACGATTTGTCTCTGTTAGTTTGACGGTAACTATGCGTGTTTTGGGGGCGTTGGTACCCGGCGCCAGCGAAGATAGAGGCGAGGCGGATACTGCTGCATGCGGTGGTTAGCAGATGCTGTACAACTTTCGGTCTAGAGTTTTTTTTTTTTTTTGTGGCCGTCTAGAATAGCGAGCACAGCAGCTATACAGCTCGCCCCACGAGAGGAAAGGAAGGGCCATGGTGCAAGACGAAATGTACGGCCAAAACTAACCCCTCAAGTTGCAGCAACTATCGGCGCTATTCAATCTCAACGGAAAAAAAGAGAGAAAGAAAGCGAATGTACACATCCCCCCGGTATGTTGGCTCTGGGTGCGCTTGCCCACCCCGTGCTTACTCCGCTTGCCCCCTCCCAGGTGCAAAACGTGATGAGGGGCAACGCTAAGATGGAAGAGGCCCTGCAGCGGATAACGGGGCACACGGTGGCCAAGATCCACGAGGACTTCCAGCGCGACTTTTACCTTTCTTCCGCGGAGGCCGTGCAGTACGGCATCATCGACGAGGTGCTCTTGCCGAGGGAGAAGACGCGCCAGGACATGTACAAGGAGCGCGGGGTGAGGAAAACTATTTATCTCGCTCGCACGTGTTGGTGTGGTGTCCCCCCCCTCTCGGTGGTTCGGTTGTTGGTGCTGGTGTTGGTGATGGCGCTTCGGTGGAATGCCAGGAACGGCTCCCGGGTAAGATCAACTGTTTTTCAAGGCTGGCTGGGGGGCGTGCTTGGCATGCATTGGTCGTTAGGCCATTGACCACGCGTCCTCGAGAGGACGGGGCCTTTTGTTCCCACAGGACCGATGGCTGGTTGGGGGCGGGGGGGGAGGCGAAGAGAGTTGTTGGGATTTTGGTCGTTTCGCGCTGTGATGGCGGCGGGTGTCGGTTTTGGTGAAATGTCTCTGAAACAAATTGAGTGCCACTCCCAAAACAATATCAATATTCCGATTGCCCAACAACAATGGGTCGCTGCTATTGCCAGCTGTCACGAAGACCCACGCACGTGGGCCTGACCCTTCCTTTTCGGCGTACGACACGGTCGCACGTAATTATGCCTCGGAACCCACTGCCCACCACACGGTACTAATTGTCTTTCCCAATAATGGGGACCTCGTCCTCAAGTGGAGCGTACATAAACGCGAACATTCTTTGAGCCTATACATTAACACAATACTGGATTTGATGATTACCACGCGCGTCGCCCCTCTCCCCTTTGTCTAGATCATGGGAGGCCCAAGGGTACTCAACGACGAGCCAGATTTCGGTACTTTTGGCGGCGAGGGCCAGCGGTACGGGGACAAAACCGGGGGGGGGGGGGGAGGGGGGGGGGGGGTTGTTGTCGCCTTTCTCAACGAGCTGAGGGATGCAAGCTCTCTACCGCTCCTGCAGCCGCTATTCCGCGGACGCAAGAACGGATCTCACGCCCGAGGCCGTATCGCGCATCTGGCGGTCGACGTNGGCGGCGGCTTGAAAGGAGAGTGCATTGGCTGTCTAAATCCCCTGTCTGACTCCCCTGTCTGACTCCCCCCGTTTGTTTCGATGTAACTACATTTTGGCCAGCGCGGGTGTTGCCGACTGTGGTATATTTCTTTCTTGACTTTGTCGCCGGCGTTGTCGCGTGCAGGCGCGAAGGTTTGGGCCTGTCTGCCTCTTTTTTTTTGGAAATATGATGGCCGCTTGTTCGGAGAAATAGTGGAGGCTTTTGATGTCGCCCTACTTTTGTGCTGCTGAGTCTCGTTTGCCTTTACGGGCGCCTTGCTCGGGCGAAGCTTGAGAGCGACGGGGGCGATGTAATCCGAGGTCGAGAAACAGCTCTTACTACATTAATTTCAATGATGAAGAACGTCGGACGTATCACGACAGAGACTGGCTCCGGGCTTGGCTGGGGCCGTGAAGACGGTTTGATACTGCCGGGCCCGATGGGGCCGTGCAGCCTGCTCTTGCTGTTGTTGCTGCACGGACAACACACATGCAATGTCGCAAAAGCAGGCGCTCTGTAGCGGTCATTGGGAAGCGATCAGGTTGCTTCTTGAACCGTTCGAATTCTCGCTGGAAGCGGGGGGGTACATACCAAAAATAAAAAAAAAGACGCGTACCACGGGTCGTTGCCGATGCCATGGAACAACTCTTATCATTGGCGTAGATCCTGTCATCGCTTCTGTTGGATCTACGTTACACGCGCTCTCGTTTGGATCTGCATCGGGTTGTGAGCGTCAGTCATCTCCTCGCCGCCTACTTGTATTGTAGGTATCCTGCCCGTGACCTCTTGGTGTATGTTCTGTTTCGATCGTGCCCGAGGACCTGCGGCGGAGCAGCTGGCACATTCCCCAGAGGTCTTGACCTGCCACGCACACACCTCCTATGCTCGCCACTAAGGTGTGTTTGTGTTTTCGTGACCGTGTACCCTTCTGGTGCCAGTCTACACACGACCATTCGGTGTACATGATTCAAGCATCAGCCGGGGTCTCACCTACACAGGAGCAAATTTTCACAGCGAAGGACGAATTTTTCTTTGCTATACCCACCATTGTAGCCCGGGGGTATATAGCCCACAATCCGACCTGGTGGTTTTATGTTCGTCATTCCGATTGGTTAGCTAGTCGCCGCTTGCCGCTTCTGTGCCCTCCCGACGGCCTTGCTTCTCCAGTTGCAAGAGGTCGCTCCGAAAGGGGGTCCCGCAGACAAGAATTCATCTCGTAAAGGGCGATGATTACGTGACATCTATTTGAACGCCAGGATGGACTTGTCTTTTTTCCTTCAGTCTTGCTCGTCCCGCCGGAGACAGTCACCCAGAACAATCTCGGCAACACTGTCAACACTACTATAGGTAGGCAAGAAAAAAGCGGAGTATGTAGACAAGCCTCGTCGAGAATCGAACTCCTCACGCTACAGTATGGATGTTTTCAGAGGTTACCGCCTACACCATCATTGAGGACACCGCAGCTATTCTACATTTAGAGCTGCTCCCTGTTCCATTCCCTCCATTCGCGCGAGATGAGTAGCCTGTCTGCGAAAGCTTGTTGCGTTGAAAGGATGCATAAGCACGTTCGTAAAAGAGTGAGCGTCCAAGCCCACGCAAAATTGTCTACTGCTGTAGACCCGGGGGGTCGCCCCCGAACACCTTTGTATTATTATGCAGAAGCCTTCGCCTCTTGCACCTATTTATGTCAGCTTTCATTGTTTGCGCGAGAAAGCAAGGCACATGCTCTCACGCTCGCGAAGAAGGTAGCGGGTGCAGTGCACGGTATACCACCCGAGATGACGATCACAGACCGCAATCAGATACTTCTAGATGGCGTGTGTGTGGTGCATTCCGTTTCGTTTTTTAATATCATAGCACGGCCGCTCCCCGCATCGAACTTCAACCTCTCGGCGAGGCGAGCCGTTGCAAAACTTGGTGCCCCTGTGTCGGCATGTCACAATGCCAATAAGAGTTATTTTGTAGCCGCAGCCCCAAGAAATCCCAGTTTGCATGCAACAGGAGAACGTTTCATTCCCAATTTTGGGCAGAGGGCACAGATGTCGTGTGTCCGGCGCCGAAGCTCGTTCCTGGTCCACGAAGAAAAATGCATGCGACCACATAATCGACTCTTTTAACCATAGCCTACGGAAGTAAAAAAAAAAAAAATGTTGACATCATCCATAGCTCAAGCTTCTTCCTCATCCTACAACGAGAAGTAGTTAGTAAGGTCGGATCATCTCATCCCCAGCTTCTCGGCTCCGTCGTTCTAATTTATTCCCCCACAACGATCGATCGTGATACATCTCAAGCTCCAGCTACACCAACTTCCTGCTTCCTAAATAAAAGAATGTCAACCCTTTAATGATCAACCAACATATAAACACACCCGCACAAAGAACACCTCAAAACTATCTAGCGTACTACTGTCAAAGTAGGGCCGTGGGACTGACATAGAACACAACCAACGCAGAGTTACTGCGTTACGGAGGCCGTGATGGGACTTGATTGACGGGCCGACCGCGTGCCACACAGCCATGGGATTGGACACGGCACCGTCACCATTTATCGTAGCGTCAGACACAGTTTGCAAAAAACAATGAATAACAGGCAGCTACAAGCGAGAGCTTTGGATTAGGCAATCAAAAGCGTACAAAGCAAGGAAGGGTGGCGAAAACCACGACACCTCCACAGCTATCTTCGCCCCATTACCTCAACATTAGCGGCCAGCGATCGGGCTTTTCGCGTCATCCCACCCCCCCCCGCCCTCGGCCTTCCCCCTCTCACCCGCATACGCGGGAAAACTGTACAAGAAAGTTACACCAAGGAGCCCTGCTAAGACGTTAATGTGCGTGTACACAGATAACGCTATTTACTTTGGTACCGTCTTCACTACACAACATGGTCAAAACTAAAACTCCCCACATGAAAGAGGGTCACGTTGAAAACATGCAGGATGCGAGACAGACAAGAACGAAAATTATGCCCTCCCGCGCTTCCCAACGTTTCAATCAATGCCGAACCGTGTATCCCGACAAACGACAACAGAAGGAGCTCGATGAACGGTGGTTGTCGCTGTCATTACCGTGCTCATCGGATTCACGAGTAAAATAAAAACATGTCAACGTAGAATAATGCAGATAGATTCTCATCGGAAAGTATCTTGCTACAATATCATTGCGTCCTTCTCCCCCCCCCCCCCCCCC
>CACKRE030005108.1:180599-195801 GCA_902602495.3 Ectocarpus sp. CCAP 1310/34
CTGTAGCACCCTTCCCCTCACGGCTGCAGTGGATACCACCCCCCTCGCTAGCTGATGATGGACACCACCCCCCCCTCTAGCGAATGATGATGGATACCACCCCCCTCTCTAGCTGGTGATGATGGACCGCCCCCCGTTCTTCTGTAACAGACGCACGAGCCTACTGCNGCACGAGCCTACTGCAGGTACTTTTGTGCAACCACCACAAAAAACTATTCCACCTCCAACTCTAGTAACTGGACAGCCGATGTGACGGGCGTTTAGAGGTCCTAATTCATACCCTTCAAGGCTGCATCTGTCTGCTCCCCCGAACACCCCTGGGAAACTGCAAGCTTTGTCCGAGTCCATGGTCAAGATTCTGGTGAAATATGCACCTGCCTTGAGGGAAAACAATGGCAAGATGTTGCAGCGTTCCGAGGTAAACACCAAGCACAAAAGTGTAAGAAGAAAAAAAATGCTCCATGTAGGAACATGCATCTCCAGAGAGGGCCATGATATCGACCAACCGCCCCCACTTCACGCAGAGGGATTTTGGAATTGTTTTCAACTAAGGTGACCCTATATTTTGTTGCCCTGTGACCACGGAAGGTGTTCAAGTCAGTTGGAAAACTGCGGATTGAAGGAGGTAGTTAACGATTGAATATTTCTTCTCGGATACAACACACCGAATCTATCTTATTATCCACAGGAAGTTTATTTTTTTCTTTCCACGAACAACACCACAAATCCAACTCTTCCACACAAACAGTTTTTAAAACGAAGATACCGGCAACAACAATAACAACAACTTTTTCAACCACGCGCGTGCGCCTCCGAGATGTTGGTCAAACCAAAAGCAACTGTTCGCGCGGCGATTTTCATGCGGCAAGTTGTCTTCGGACAAACCCTCTTCAGGAGTTTCGTTTTTCTTTCAAACAATTAGTTGGCAGACTAATTGGAACTCAAAAACATATTGTCCGCTCGTTCGAGGTCTGCAGACAACAATGGTCTCCAGATTCGTGGTCCGATGATTGATGTTGGCGACAAGTGCTTGCTGGACCAACACCTTCGTCGTCGTCGGCTGAAATGGGGCAACTTTCGTATCCTAGATCCTTTTTCTATCGATGGGGGTAGATTTGTTGTGTCAAATTGAGGGAAAATATAAGAACACTAAGCTCAAA
This sequence comes from Ectocarpus sp. CCAP 1310/34, assembly GCA_902602495.3. Lineage (NCBI taxonomy): Eukaryota > Phaeophyceae > Ectocarpales > Ectocarpaceae > Ectocarpus > Ectocarpus sp. CCAP 1310/34. Next base: position 181,760 of record CACKRE030005108.1, read on the forward strand.
AGCTCAAACACCCAACATGCTTGTAGAGTTTACGTTTTGTCTCGAGACAAATATAGCTCGTATTCTTAGAAAAAACACAGCAAATGCATCGCTTCCTCAGACAAGTCCGTGATTACATTGGGAATAAATTAGCAACGATCTCTGTAGTGTTGTACGGGGACCAACTTCTGTTTCTGCACGTTCTAAGCTAATCGGAAGATATAGAAGCAGATGCTGTCAACGTTTTCATGCCCAACGATCTCTTCCCTCTCCTCACTTGGCCTGCGCTAGCCTCCAGGGCAATACAGAAAACGAGTGTTTACTTTAGTCAGACGAAGCCAGGCTCCTTACAACAAACAAACTGTTCAAAGGGAGATTTGCGGAACAAAGCTAAGCAATTTGAACGTTGGAGTCACCGAACTAAAAAAACTGTATATTACATTTTGGGTTGGTTGTTCGACAAGGTAAGTCGTGTCCAATCTAAAACCTCTGCTACACGTTGCAGGCGTGGAGGAACGCCCGGTGAACCAGGTCCATCTGAACCAGCTTGATCCACGTTCAATCCGTTTGTTGATTGGGGATGCACACGTCAGTCGGCGACGCTTCAAAGTATCCAGAAGATCCGACAGTTGGGTAAGACTTCGGGCTGCTGCACGCATGTACATAATGGTACAACAGTTCACAACAACACCTCTTAGGATGTTTTCTGGTTGTCTGTTACTGCTGCTATCAAGGCATGCGACGCCGCTCACACACCACATGGGTAAGCTCTGGCATTTTCGAGGAGCGCGGTTGTTTTCTGGCGTGCCGTAGCTGTCGGCAGCTGAAGCGCACTTGACTGCGCTTGTGGACGGAAAATCGCTGCGGGACAATTGTGCATACACCGCAAAACTTCACGCACACCTCCATCTCGCGCTAGAAGGCCTGAACTGACATGCGGCACATTCTTAGTCGACGCGGCTGAGCAAGCCGGGATGCATATGATTACCTCCAAGGAGATGTAGAGGTTTGTGTCTCCTACGGCAAAGCGAGAGTGAGGAGAGTATAGCAGTCGGCGGGGGAACCGCCCGGGATTCTTAATTGTAGCAGTTTTGACTTGTTAGAAATAACAGATGAAGCAAAAATACACAATCACGGAGCCCTGAGGGGCGGAGCAGAGCCTGGCGTGGCCTCAAACCTCCAGAAATCAGGACGGCATCGACATACCAAAGGTGCTGTTGCCCTCCCTCTAGCGTGCATGTTACATACATACCTGCTTTGCTTGACGAATGCACAGATCGCTATTCATCCCTGCCTACAGCTACAAACACCAGCTATTTTGCCACTTACGGCTACCGCACCCCACACGAACCACCGAAGGTCTTCGGAACAATCGACCGCCGACCTACCAACAACGCCGCCCTGCCGGTCGCTCAGCGTACCTCGAGAATAATCTGCAGGTCGGAGTAATCCTGGAGGCGATCCGCGTGATCTTCCTCCTGAGACTGCTCCTGGAAGCCCGGTGGCGCCTGGCACAACAGGCAAGATATTGAAACATTTGGTGTCCAAAACGAAAGCGTTGTCAAGGGTACACGCGTGACTGAACAGGATGGCACGCAGGCGCCGGGATAAGAAACCATGCGGACCATATGGCAACGAACGGACGGCGGGTACGGCTGACGAATCAAGCTTGCTGGGATCACCCATGGAGATATGCTTTTGGTTCGTTGAGGCGAAAATCACTACAGCTTGTTGGTGGGGGAAGTGCGCCGTGCCCCGATTCCTCCCACCAGAATACCACGGCGTATCACAGCGGTAGTTGCAGTAGAGGCATTTCGTTCGTGACGTCTGCTGGGCAGGCCTCGGTAGACACCAACCGAGCACGCGAAGCACCACCGCAACCCCCACCCTTCCAAACATGAACCAATCACTTGGTACATTCACCCCGAAGTTTAGTGGTTGATTTCCCCCCCCGCCCTCTTTGCCCCTCCTTTCGTGATCAATGATCTGACAGCAAACGCATGAAAAACCTGAGAACGCCCCGCCCGCCCTTAACATTTGGCACAGCAAATGCAAGGATTATGGCCAGCTTCTGGTTCATCCTCGTGAAACGTAGCCTGGCCCGGTGGAAACCCGGCACATCGCTCCGTCCATGCACGATTCGAGGTCAATTGTCCAACGACAGCCGCATGCGTTTACACGAGTACACCCCCCCCACCGGCTCTTCCGAATCATCGGTGCCCCCACGTACGCACTTACATACCTGCATCAAAAAGCCCAAGCGAAACGTTAGCTCTCGGAATATCTCAGAGTCTTCCTTGCGGCTGGCCCCCTTGCTCCACCACTCAGGGTCCAAGAATCTAGTATGATGCACAACAATATTTGGCGCGGAGACAACGAGGGAGCCAAACGGTCAGTCTAGATTCGCAATCAAGTCAGAGCAACACTTGCACCTTTCCAAATCTTGCCAAGGTGCCCACATTGCACAAGAAAAAAAAAACAGGTTGACGTGGAGAGACACACACAGCAAGGCGAGAGCTTCCTAAGCGAGCCTGGAAATAAAGAGAGAAATATACTCTTTCGCAAACGAGCCTCCATCCAACGCTGGTTGAAAGTGGCCGTGCTGATTGCTCCCGTTCGACACGTAACGCATCTACTCCAGGGTACAAGAGGCGCGTTTTTGGTGGGCTCATGCAATAGTGCCCACAGGGTGGTCGAGTACACCGAACAACAACGCGCGAGTTCTACGTTCGTGTGCAAACCCTTCACCACCGCTCTTGCGGTCTACACGCCATGATCTGGGATTCCTGTTTCATGCAACACGCGAGCCAGCAGTTCAACGAATGAAAAGCGCACACGAACATACAGATAGCGCGCTCGGAACCAACGCACGCCGGAGCGCTTTCGTGGACAAACAAAAACGTAATCACGCAATTATAACCACGAACCCACGAGCGGGGCCGCCCCAACACCGAAGGATGTAACAAGTTGCTACCAAAACATCCGAGAGTGGAGGTGTTCGCCGACAAGACGTTTCTTCGGGTTTTCGGTGGGACGCCCATGCTCTCCCTCCCCGCACCGCGAAACACAACAAGCGGGCGACAAAAAAAAAAAAAAGAAAACTGCCGCAAGAGAAATCGCCGAAAATCGCAATCGGGAAAAAACCCAGCAAGCCGCGGTGAGTGTTGGATACCGTACCGCCACACCGTTGCCACCACCGCCATATAGTGCCGCCAATACCAACACACAACGTGTCGGACTACTTACGTTTCCATGAAGACTTGCGCTTCCGTGACCAGGTCCTTTATGGTCGCCAGCACGGCGTGATCCGCCGTCTGCCGGCCCCGGTGGACGGCTATCATGGGCTTCTTCAGGGCGGCAAGCCGCGCCCCAAGTCGCTGGCACTGGCACCTGTTCGCCTGGTTTTATGTGTGCCAAGCGTCGTCGTTTGGCGTCAAGAGTATCAGTGTTAAGTGTCGCTCTTGTTGTAAATCTTGTTCGCCATCATCATTGTTGTTGTCGTGGTGGTTGTGGCAACAGCGTCATATGTTGGTGTCAAGTGCCAGCGTCATCGTCAATGTGGCCAATGTCGTTGTTGTCAGTCATCGTTGTTTGCGTTGTGGTGCCCAGAATGGGTCGTACATGTACCGCAAAACTGGAGACCCCTCTCGACGAATCCGCAACCAACACCACCCTTGTCGGCATTGGCAACCTCTTCCTTCCACATTGCCGTGGAGCAATCGAGCCTTCAAAAACATCGATCGCACACATGTTGCTTTCGCTAGCACTTCTACTGCTGCGCCTCGTTTGGCTGCAATACTGCTGTAGTTGGCTTGTGACCTCTGAAGGCGTCTGCGGCAGTGGGACCATTACGAACATCAGGAGGTACTGAGCGGAGACCGGGGCGGTTTTCATGTGAAGATACCACCACAACCTCACAGACTAGCCTACTTCGAAAGGGATGGTTCGCGCTGTCGTGGGCTCGTCGCGAGACTTGTTCGACCTGAAAGATCGGAGTTCAGCTGCTTACGTACAGCTTACGTACAGCAGTCAGAATCATGGCCAGAAGAACGAATTCAACCTAGAGCAGTGTTGAGAGGTGTTTTCTCCCAGCAAGCGCACACCCCTCCACAGGCCAACGAAGAACCGCATTTGTGTGTATCCAGCGTGCAAACAGCTGTATGAGGTGGCGACAGACCATAGCATCATGATGTCTCAAAATCTGGTGGGAACAGGCACTATTTCCTCAGGATTTTGGGCGTTTCAACAGAACGCTGAATTGGGGATGAGGCAACATGGGACAGCCGCAGTGCACAGGATCTCTGCATGACAGAATTGAACACAACACCAGAAAGCAGTCAGAATCCCGGCTGCAAACGATTTGAAATTAGAACCGTTAAATCCAGCAAACGCACACACCCTCGCCACAAGAGGGAAAAGCGCTGCACTCGCGCGATTCCAGCTTGCACACAGAACGTCAATGACCGTAGATCGGCATCATCGTGTCTCAAACTCCGGTGAAAAGAAGCACGTTCTTCTGGCGTAAAAGCGTGCAACGTAGCGTTGAATCTGGACAGAGAAGCTCTGCATTCGCGCGATTCATGTGCGCAAAACAGTAGAGGAGTAATCGCAGTAGCATGACGGTGCCTCAAAATCCCGTGAGGAGAGGCACGTTTTTTGTTTTGTTGGCTTAAGACACGTGCAACGCAGCGTTGCATCTGGAGGAGGTAATCATGCCGATGGGTTGGTGTCTAACCCTGATGTAAATGGATAGCACAAAGAACGATATTGTTTTCTCGAAAACACGGTCGGAGGAAGGCCTCTGTCCCTACAATCCAACAGGTTGCAATGCCAACAACAAGTGACGGGTATCAGGGCAGCGCTCAGCGACGGCGCTCTGGGTTCGGCATTGGAGAGCGGAAGGCGAGAGCAACGCCGTTCGAGCAGCGAAGCATCTCTCCCCTCTCGCCCTGTCTCACGGCGCTCCTAAGCTCGGAAAAAAGCGCGTATCTTCTTCATGCGAGTTTGAGACGCCATGATGCTACGGCGGTCACTGCCTTTCACCTATCGGCACGCCGGAAATGGGCGAATGCGTGAGCACCCCACTCCTGCGTCCGCGACGAGGATGTGTGCTGGACGACAACAAGGTTCGAATTTCAAGTCGTTTTTTCGTCCAGGATTCTCGGACTGCTGCTTGAGGGTGAAAGTCGCACGTTATACTTTGTCGTGTTGAGTTCGGTCATGCGGAGGCGTTGTGGACTGCTATTGTCCCATCTCGCCTCATCCCCACTTCAGTGCCTGCTTCGCACAATATTTTGAGACACCATGATGCTACCGTTGGTCACTACTGCTGTACGCACGCGGGAAACGCAAAACTATCCTGTTGGTTCTGGCGGCCCTTTCAAGAGGACGTGCGCCTTACATGGGAGGAAACACCACCCTACAACGCTCTCCCGATTTCATCTTCTCTCTTCGGGTCTTGATTCCGACAGAGGCATCATCAAGGACGAAACGCTCGCGCCGAGCTCTCACAAAAAAGACGCGAATCGGAAGATGAGTAATAACGCTTCTTTGAGGACACAGGCTTCCCTCGTCGTGGGGAGGCCCAGGTCGCAGGAGTCTTTACCCATTACCAAGGGCTGGCAGTTTTCTTCGTTGAGATTTAGAGAGGAGAGGGTCTCAGCAGAGAGTGTCATCCACATCTTGCGCCAGCAGGATTCGATCTACCATCACGCTAAGTGACGGGTGCTTGCACTATTTTGTCACGCCCCGAGTGTGTGAATAAAAGCTGGCGTGAGAAGCAACAGGTCCTCGCTGTGAGCCCTTCGAGAACGTCGAGCTCCATCCCGAATCCGACCAGGGTACTGATTTGTCAACACCAGCAGAAACTTTGCCACTCCGGCCACACGGCGACCGCAAGGAGAACATAAATTTCGCCGCGCCGGTGGTTGGTGCGCACGGGTCGCACGCGATGCCGGAAGGAACGGTTGGTTGAGCGCGGACACTTTTTGCAAGCTGCTGCGAGTACCAGTAAAAATCGCCGAGAGGAACAACACCGTGACGACAGTACCAGCCCAGCCTTGCCCTCGCATTAAGCACTCTTTATCTCAAGGGAGGGCGGTAGGGCGTCGCTCACGAACAAAGGAGGATGGAAAACGCAACGTCTTCTTCATCAATACACAATGATTACAGTACCGCATCCCGTAGGAGTGCGGGCGATAACACACAGGTCCGCGATCAATCTTTGTATCTTTAAAGATCGATCGCTTGTTTTGAAGATCAACTTTGCTAATTGAAGAGAGGGAAATGGACAAAAGTGGGTATACCCACGCGCATTCTCGGACAAGAGTGGGTACTCTAAAATCCAGCGCGCGCGCCCTCCATAGGCGACCCCCAAACGACTCAAAACCCCATTTTGACACCTGGGCGACACAGTCAGGGACCATACACAGCACGGGCATCGATTTTTTCCCACGATCAGGCACACCTTTGGCCCTAATAACGCCGAGGCGCGCAAGGCCTCACCAGAGTGCCCACTTCTGTCCGACATCGCGGTGGGTAAACCCAGCGGCGTCAACAAATTTTACATGTTCCAACTTGTGCCTGTATGTTGACCCACTTTTGTCCAACTTGTACCCACATTTGTTCACTTACGGACGGCGGAAAACGAGCGGAAATCGACCTCCACGTCACCGCACGGCAGAACATCGAATAGCCTCGGAACGTCTCAGAACCTCCCAACGCCGTTTCCTTGGCAACTTCCCTATCCATGGCTGCCGACTGCGGACCGACCGCGGGGTATCGGGTCGGATTTCCACTTCGTATCACATACATGTAGTGCAAATAAATACCCTTTAATTCAACATCACGTAGTTGCGTAGTAAACTGCCTGGACACGATGTTTTGCTGCCCTCACGAGTCGGTGTGCACTCGTCATGGTGGTTGGTGTTTTTTGAGTGTGTGGCGCCTGTGTGTGTCTGTGTTGCTATGTGCGCGTCTTTTTGTTATGAATACGCGCTCGTTGGTTTTGTTGTCCGTTGTGTGTCACGCATTCATTTGTGGCGTGCCGTTAGTGCGTTGCTTGTCGGGCTTGCCGCGGGTATCTTCCCGTGCCGGTACAGAAGGGGTCTGGCATGTTTCTGACCTTCCTCCGTCGTCGGTCCGCAGTCGGCAGCCATGGATAGGAAAGTTGCCAAGGAAACGGCGTTGGGAGGTTCTGAGACGTTCCGAGGCTATTCGATGTTCTGCCGTGCGGTGACGTGGAGGTCGATTTCCGCTCGTTTTCCGCCGTCCGTAAGTGGACAAATGTGGGTCAACATACAGGCACAAGTGGGTACATGTAAAATTTGTTGACGCCGCTGGGTTTACCCACCGCGATGTCGGACAGAAGTGGGCACTCTGGTGAGGCCTTGCGCGCCTCGGCGGTATTAGGGCCAAATGTGTGCCTGAAAGTGGGAAAAAATCGATGCCCGCGCTGTGTATGGTCCCTGGCCGTGTCGCCCAGGTGTCAAAATGGGGTTTTGAGTCGTTTGGGGGTCGCCTATGGAGGGCGCGCGCGCTGGATTTTAGAGTTCCCACTTTTGTCCGAGAAAGGGGTGGGTATACTCACTTGTGTCCATTTCCCTTCAAGACATGTTCCTTGAATACGGACTTGTTCTGTTCCTTGAAGATCGGTTGCTACACAAATCCGAGAAAAGGGTGCTGTGTATCAAAAACCCACCGACGTGCCGAAGGACGGGTAATATCTCTCCAACCAAGTGTCAGCAAAACCACCCTCTCACCAGCTGTGGAGCAAATCAACCTTTACAACAAACACTGCACACCTGTCCGATCATACCAACTTTAGGACGGCCGCAGCACTAATGCTGGAGAGGGAGAGGCACTACGATTCAATGTAAACGCCCACGAGAGGTTGTTTACGAGCTTAAGAGCTGTAGCACCAACATGCACGAAGAAGCAGATGGAAATATTCAGGCGATGGCTGCGAGCCCTTGAGCACCCCCCAAAGATGACGAGCTTTGGGGGGTCGTTGTTCGCTCTTGGGCGCGGAAAAAACACACTCGCCGTTGTCGAAATGACGAAACGACCGACTCTGTGCTCATCTGACCGAAAGTATTATTAACCACATTTCGCATTGGTGTTTCTGGGATTCTTTTCAGACATTTCCTCCTCGTCGACATTCAAAGTACGTAAAATACCATGCCCCTGTCTGTGGTATACTACCCTACGGCCACAAAACAACGTCCGCGTCAGTTTTGACCAGTGTACACGCATATCACGGGAGGTCAGCAGAAATAAACCCGTTATTACATGTGAAAGGCGAAACAACAGCGCGTACGCGTACAGACGGTCGACGCACGGGAACCCAAGTCCGGCTTCGGGACGCGGGTAAAACATGTTCACGAATGCGGGGCTTTCTGGCGCGCACCGGCTTTAACTACGGAATGAAAGCGCGTGCGAATTGCGCATCAATAACAACGCAACAACAAACGAAATTCGGGTTCGGCACATGGAATCACGGGCTCGTTGTCATCACCCAACAAAAGTATCTCTGTCGTTGTGGTTACCTCAACGGTCAGTACCGTTGTCTGCTCGTGTTTTGTGGCCATGGTCCTGCCGCTGCGGTCTTTTTTTCCCCGTGATATCTTTATCCTCTGGTCGTAACACCTTGTCTGTATCTTGTTGTTGTTGTTGCTGTTATTTTCTCCACGCCGTCGTCTGTTCCGTTCTGTCGCCATGATAACCTGCCATATGCATATGTAGTCTTTTGCCCCGTGGTCTCTGCCCTTGGTTCCTAGTTCGTGGAGTCCTTTCCTGTCCGCAAAAAGTGGCTACAAAACATGAAACTCGTTATGAATACGCATAGCACAGCAGTAGCATAGTAGGATGCAAGGATGGTACTGCTGTTGTTGATAGCGTGGGGGCTATATCTAGCGAGGGAGCGGGGGGACGAGAGACCAGAGAGAGACAGAAAAGGGAATCGTCACGCTAGTTTCCGCACAACAAGATGGCAAGTAAAGGACGAGGTAATATATACATTTTTGTCGTGTATGTTGCTTATTGCGTCCCGTTCGGTGCCTACAGTCTGTAAAATGGTCTGAATTTTCTTGAGGAGGAAGACCGCTGTTCGTGAGTGCGTAGTACCACCGTACACGTGCATACATGAAATACTTTGTAACAATGCGGCTTGTGAATTTTGGTGCACGCTCACCAGGGGTTGCGCAGCCTTGCTAACGTATTATGTACATCTAGCGAGGAGGTGTGGAAGAGGCGGAGGGGAAGACATACAAAGCACTCCATCACTTCAATCAGGGCGGCCAATAACCATCGGATTCAGAACTAATTATTCAGCGTCGGGTGGGTGATGATCTAGCTGTGCTGATCACATCTAGTTCTTCTATCAATTTGTTTTCTTTTTCCGAGTGGTTTATACCCTATTTTGGTTTTGTTTCCCCGCGGCGTCGTATGTGCCGGGTTTTGAGACCACGGGCTCGGTGGACTATTGAGCTAATGTGAGAAACAATAACAACAACTGTAGGGTACGGGATTACTCTGGGCGCCTGTGGTAAGAGCGCTTCTTAGAGAAACATCCAGAAATTTAACAGCTCGAGCTTTCTCAAGAGGGCGAACGAAGAGGGTCATGCAAGGAGCGGACGGGGTAAAGAATACGCCCAACACGCACAACGTGGCTGAAAAACGCCACCTTGGTACACCTCCTGTTTTTTGCTTCGATCATTCTGTTTTTTCCGAGTGGTTTGTACCCATAGTGTGTGTGTTCTTCAGATCTCCTCATGCCTCTAGCATTTTTGTGACCACGGACCGAGTCTTTGCTAGATTTTGGGATTAGCAACTGACACGAGTTAATGTGAAGAAAATCAACAACAACGACAACAACCCTATTTTTTCGTTTCCCCGTGGCGTCGTATGTGCCGGGTTTTGAGGCAACGGGCTCGCCATTTTTCGTGGACTATTAGAGCTAATGTGAGAAACAACAACAACAACAACCTCTGCCGCCTGTTTGTCCTGTTTGCTCCGTTACTTCCAAGCCCTGGTGCGTAGTGCCTGGTGCTGGTACGTTACCCTTTGATTTTTTCTTTGGGCGGGTGTGGGAAGCTTCCTCCTTTATTTTTGTTTTTGTATTATTTTGATCGGTTTCCGAGGGCTCTTTTCTGAACGGTCTGTGCGGTACCTGATATTTTTCTTTGATCATTTTGTTGTCCTTTTCCGAGTGGTTTGTACCCTGCATCCCCTTCTTCCCCTCGCTGCCTCGGGAAGGTTTTGCGTAGGCATGACCCATAGCGAGGGGGGGTCTTTCTAGCGAGCAGGGCTAGACTCACCCTCAAGGGACCGATACCTTCTTGCTGCGGCGCACCCGCCGCGAGGCGTGCGTAGTGGTGGAGTTGGGTCGGCACTGGTGCGTCAGGTACAAAGGTGCAGATGCGCGGGCCTCCAGGCCGTCGGTGTAGGCAGCAACGCCCATCTCATCCTTGTGCGCGGAGGCAGACGTCATCAGAAAGGTGGACGGACACTATGTACACGGCCCTAGGTTTGCTAGAGGAAGCTGTACTGTCTCAGTAACCTGGTTTGCTATCAAAGGAGGAGGGGACAGGTGGTGACGAGCTGATAGGGCTGGTAGACCCTTCGGCGCGAGAATTTTTAGACCAAGAACGCTAAGTGCAACGAGGGAGAAAGCGAGGAACCGACTGGGAAGGACAGCAACGAAAGCGTGTACGAAGCGGAGCGGGTCGAGTTTGGTCGTGCTGGGACTGGCCACAGCGGCACCGGAGCAGCGGCACCGGAGCAGTGGAACCGGAGCATGCGGACGGCATCGAACCATGGCACACGGACAAACATTTCTTGTATTGTCAATTATTTTCTGTTTTTTCCTGAATATAGGTGTTGGGTGTGTGATGACGTCACTGGTTTTGTAGAGAGACGCGGCAGAGATGGCGCGGATAACCCGTGTGCTTTTAATTGTGTACCTGCATCGTGGAAGACCCCTTCAATGTGGAACGATTCCTAGTCAGTGTCGATGTTTACACTGCTGTGCCTAACACAGATGATCTGGATAGATTCGGGTGATTGTCAATTGCAATGATGGCTTTTGTTGGGCGTTCTTCTTCATTGTGTGTCCAGGGGCTCATTCTGACAGCACTTCAGACAGCAGCTCCATGCCCCGAGCTTGTGTACCATGCACCATGTTGTTATTATTGTACAGANTGCTTTGGTTGGGTGTTCTCCTTCATTGCACGTCCACGGACTCATTCTGACAGCACTTCAGGCAGCAGCTGCATGCCCCGAGCTTGTGTACCATGCACCATGGTGTTATTGTACAGACAGCACTTCACACAGCAGTACGCTGTAGTCGACCAACATTCATTTTGGTTGAGTGCGGGACAAGGGGGGTGATGCTGCTGCTGTAGTCAAGTCGAATTGTGGTGTGTGGGCGTGTAGTGCACTTGTGAGCACGCAAACGTGCTGCAGGGATGGCAGGTGTACCTCCTCGGGCTTGCGTACCCTTTCCTTGCTAATAGTGTGTGTGTTCTTTAGATCTTCTCATGACTCTAGCATTTTTGCGACCACGGACCGAGTCTTTGCTAGAGTTTGGGATTAGCAACTGACACGAGCTTATTGTGAAGAAAAACAACATCAACAACAACCCTGTTGTTGTTTTGTTTCCCCGCGGCGTCGCATGTGCGGGGTTTTGAGACCACGGGTTCCCCATTTTCTGTGGACTCAAGAGCTAATGTGAGAAACAACAACAACCTTGATGTTCGTCGACACACTTTTCACTTGGGACTGTATAATACTATAATACTCTATTGTCAATTCTGAGAATCCATAAGTACTACGTACAGATACGTCGCAGCCGTAGCCGGCTATGTACAAAGGACCTCTCCNGTCGAATTGTGGTGTGTGGGCGTGTAGTGCACTTGTGAGCACGCAAACGTGCTGCAGGGATGGCAGGTGTACCTCCTCGGGCTTGCGTACCCTTTCCTTGCTAATAGTGTGTGTGTTCTTTAGATCTTCTCATGACTCTAGCATTTTTGCGACCACGGACCGAGTCTTTGCTAGAGTTTGGGATTAGCAACTGACACGAGCTTATTGTGAAGAAAAACAACATCAACAACAACCCTGTTGTTGTTTTGTTTCCCCGCGGCGTCGCATGTGCGGGGTTTTGAGACCACGGGTTCCCCATTTTCTGTGGACTCAAGAGCTAATGTGAGAAACAACAACAACCTTGATGTTCGTCGACACACTTTTCACTTGGGACTGTATAATACTATAATACTCTATTGTCAATTCTGAGAATCCATAAGTACTACGTACAGATACGTCGCAGCCGTAGCCGGCTATGTACAAAGGACCTCTCCCTCCTGTCTCTCTCTCTTAAGGCCGCCGCCGTCTCACCTTGACTTCGAGAACTAGGTCGTCGAGCGAGCACAGCATACGCCATATCTGCCCCGCCACCGAATCGGGGCCAGTCTCCGATTTGTTCGACACCGGCAGCGACTCGTTTCCGGACACCATCGACCCCAGCGACTCATCGTCGTCGCTGAGCTCGCTCCCGTAGTCCGTGGTGCTCTTGAAGGCCGAGGCGCCGTCAGGCAGGGAGAAGCCCGCCGGGTTCCCGGACGATGCGCCCACGGTGGCGCCATGGACCCCGCCAGCGTCGAACGCCATGTCCAGGTCGTCTTCAAATGTCGTGAGTCCGGAAGTCGTCTTGGACATGGTGCAGTCGCCGCTCTTAACGAAGGGCTTCGCTGTGCCATCTCTCTCCCCGCCACGCCGGTGGTGGTCGTGGTGGTGGGGGTTGTAATGGGAGGGCTCGGAGGCTGGTGCATCCGCCGCGCCAGGGGCAAGGACAACTCCCTCTCGTGTTGGTGCCCCCGTTCCTCCAGCTTCGAACGCTTTCCGAGAGAGGTAACTGGGTGAGATTTTCCATCGAAGAGAAGCAGAGGGTCGCGGGTGGCATCATACACGCCAGAGACGCGCCGCGCGGGGAAAGAACCGGAACCTTACATCATCATCGGGTTGGAAAGGCCGGCTACAACCCTGCTGCCGAGGATTAAAAACATGGTCGACAGCAGCAGACCGAAATCTAGGCTGCCCACGTGGTACAACAAACTCGCTCGCCTTCTCATTTTTCCGGACATCCTCACCTGTTGTCGAAGTACTGCCTCGAAAGCTCCGCCCTTCTCGCCGACGGTAGCATCGTGGTGGCGGTGCTGGCACGTTGGAGGGAATCGAACGTTGGCGATGCTAGGCACGTCGCGTGGTCGGTGATTCCAGATTCGCCCCTCTCTCAGTGTTTCCCGTGGCTTGTGAGTACTTGCGCTGTGCTCGTGCTGCGTTGCGTTGTGCGACAGCAGTACTTGCATTTTTTTTTTATATCAAAGTTCTCAATCACGGAGCCCCTTCTGGTGCAGGGCCGCGGCCTCGAGGTCCGCGGCTGTTCCGCTGTTTGACGATTACGTTGGTTGACAAGAGGCTTGCCTTGGGTTGGCCAAGCAAAAGAATCAAAGAATCATGTATGAAGGTCGTCTTGCGGTTTGGTGCAGTTGGAGGTGGCTTGCCGGGCTCTTCGACCGAAAGCCCGTCACTTGTTCACTGAGGTGTGTTGTTCGAGCTCGGAAACTTCACTCCCTGTAAAAAAGTACCTTCCCATCCGGTCTTTTCATTGGTCGAGTCATCTCTCCTTCATCGACTGCCGCGCGTGTTGTTGTTGTTGTTGTTGTTGTTGTTGTTGTCTCACATTAGCTCTAAAAAAGAAACATTGGGAGCCCGTGGTCTCAAAACCCGGCATACACGACCCCACGAAGAAACAGAAAAAAATAGGGTACAAAACCACTCGGAAGAGAAACAAAATGATAGAAAGAAAGACCAGCTACCGCACCAAACGAGAAAGAGCGTTGAGGAGACCGATCAAAATAAAATAAAAGGAGAACGGGGAACGCTTCCCACACCCGCCTACAACGCCGGAGGGTTCCGTGCCGGGTTCCCGCCGACCAGGCATCCCCCGCCCTGCACCACACCCCAGGGGGTGCAGCAAGACGGGGGGCGAAAAACAAACACATATATAT
>CACKRE030005108.1:196353-215653 GCA_902602495.3 Ectocarpus sp. CCAP 1310/34
CTCTCCGTCTCTGCTTCCTCCGCGCGCTGGCGCTGGCGCTTCGCGGATGCTTCCGCCTCCTGTCTGTGCCATTTCCTCATGAACCATGCCGCCCCGTCCTCGATCTTGTCGTACCACGCCTCCTGGTCCTTGGCGCTCTCTTTCCATCTCCCCCCCTCCTTCTCCTCTTTCATGCCAAACGCCACGAGGTCCTCTCCTAGGCGATACACCCAGTCGCTCTCCTGCCCGCCCCGGTATCCGGTACCCCCCGCCATCGCTCCCAGCAGCATGCGCTTGGGGAGGCGGTTGTCCTCCATGCGCATAACGAAGCCCGCAAAACACAGCCTCCGTTTGCGTGTGTGTTCTGCTTGCTGCTTCGTCGGACCCAAAGCAGGTCGCCCCGGTGGTCTACTTGGTAACCTCGAAACCTTATAGAGGTCAGGTCAGGGGTTCGAATCCCGGCGTAAGCGAGCTTTTCTTGCAAAGTGAGTTTTTCTCTCGCTTCCCCTCCTGGCCTAGTGGATAGCGCTAGTTCGTGTGTACACAGAGGGAAGAGAGTGCTGAACTCTTCTCGCATTAAAAATCGAAGGCAACGTACCGCAGGAGGGGAGGGTAGAGAGGGGCTCTTCTGTGTGACCACGGGTTGGAGTAAACGGCACTAGTGCCGTGAGCGCTGATTTGAGTGAAGACCAAAAAAAAAAAGAAGTCCGAAAGAGAGCGACACCTGCGGCGTACGGGAAGAATCGAGATGTGTTCTCCAAGTCTTGAGGTGCAAGTAGTGACGTAGGTCCATCTCCACGTGCAGTTCTCCCAGCAGTCAAGAAAGTTGTTATTATCACGTTGCCTCCCTCATCATATGCATAGGATGACAAAAAATAGACAACCGTTAGATTGTGTTGCTCGCTCCTCTGCTCTTTCTGTCTCTTCGAACCATCGCTTCTTTCTGGACTACAAGAGGCGCGGGGACTGCTGCGGCTCTCTCGACTTTGTTTTGCGCAGGTGTTCCCCAACCCAACATTTGAGCCACAAGGCATGTCCCTGGAACAGGAACGCGGCGTTCGCCACCAAGGCTGCGGTCGTAGAAGTGAGTAGGTAGCCATTCCACGTTATTTTGGTTTCGTGGATAACAGGAGCATCAGTCAAGGTTGTGTTGTGTATGTTGAAACCGTGCCCAAGGGTCCGCTTCGTGTTTTTATCTCTTATTCAAGACGTGGGCAGCTCTTCCCTATGTTTTTTTCTAACAAGGAACAGGAGAGTGGGTTGTTGTTGTTTTTCTCCCATCATTGGACTGTGTCGTCTGCCCCTCTGGCCCCTATCCTCCACTTCTACCAGCTAGACGACCCAACCGGGGTCACATAGGAGGGGGGGGGTGGACCCCCTCCTGCGGTTCATGCCTGAGGTATTTTTGTCGCGAGAAGGGTACAGCAATCCCTTCCCTCGCGACTTACGAAGTCGATTATGGTTTACTAACAAACGAGCTTTGCAGCGCGTCGCTTTCATCCTAGACCAGGATATATTTAGTGAGAAAAAAACTCTCTCTGCCGGGACTCGAACCCATGACCTGGCCCTTAGCAGGCTGCGAGGCTCACTAGACCACCGGGGCCCCACTAGATCACCGGGGCGACCGGTGTGGGTGTGTGCTTCCGTGTCTCGAGGTGCCAGGTGCGCTTCGCCCCGTATGTGTGCGTCAATCTGTGCCAACGATGGCAGTTTCAGAGATGACCCCCGTTTGAGTGTTTATACTTGCACGTATGATGGCATCGAACGTGCTAATATTTGTGAACAAGTGGATGCGTGGTTGTCTTCTTCAATGGTAATACAGCCTGATCCAATTTGTTAGAAAGGCTTACCCATCAGACTGCATGTACTCAGTCAGCGCTGACGGAGTAGTCTAATGGGTAAGCCTTTCTAACACAATTCCAAGTTCAGTCGTGTCGATGACACCGCTATGACAATTGTCTTGTGAAGGAGCCCCATCAATCCAAACGCGCCAACACTTAACATACAATATGTAGACAATTGGCATCTCTTGACGAGGGGTCGAGGGTTTTATCGGCGTGCGGTTTTATCCCGCCGCGAAGTTGATGGTGTTGTTCCCTACGAACCAGCGACACAACCATTAACGATCGAGGTTATGCTCATGAGATGTCGTCTGCCACACTGCCTTCTCTCGTTACCCACCCAGATGGTAGCGTGGACAGCGCGCAGGTCGAACCTATCATTAGGAAGGGCGATGTCCTCTTGACGAGTTCACCCCTACGGGACAAGCCCTCACTAGTCCTGCACTCTCCAGAAGCGCAAGGACTTCCTTCGGACCGTGTTGTGCACGTTGGATCAGTTCCACGGCAACCCAGACGTCTGAGTCCGAGTTGTGCCCGGACGGGTATATCCGGTAAAGGTGAAGGTGTCTCCGCTCGTGGTGGCAGGGTCGGATGGCGGTGGCAGGTAGTGCAACCCTTGCCGGTGCATTGGCGGAGAAGAAGAGCAAGACCTTCACGACGCACAGATTACGTTCACGCACCCTTCTTCTTGCGAGGTTGGGGTTCGGTCGACCGTAAGCTTTGTGTCTCACGTTTTCGCCGCAGGCTCTGGTTTGTGCCAATCCTTCAGTTGGTTTTCTGAAGGTTGCTCCTCATTGGGATTGTTGCTTATTGCTGAGGTCTTCGTACGCACCCTTTTGGCCTAGCTGGCTTGGAGTACTATCCACCGTGAAGTGCCCTCCGTTGGTAGGTGGTGTTGCCTGTTTGACTGTTTCCGACGCTTCGGCTCTGTGGTCTGTACCGGACTTTGTCTCGCGCTGGTCATGTGCGCGCGGTCACTCGCTTTTTCCTGCTTTCCGTTCTGGTCTTGTTTTTTGGAGTGTCGCAGAGGGTCGGTGTGGGTTCCTCATCTCGACGTGATTTGCAACGTTTAATTTTTTTTACTCTTTGGGATTCTGACTACTTGAAAAACAAAATGTTGTGTACACGTACGTAGAAGTCATGGAGTCCCGCCCTCCCATCCGCAGTCGGGAGGAGTGTACTTTTGGCGACCTAAATCTGTTCTTGCCGAGTGAGGACGTTATTCGAGCTCCCGCCCTGCACGATGTGCGTTGGAACATGTGCACTGTTCGCGTTGTCGGGCGTTGAGTTGGACTGAACAGCGAATTTAGTGCGTTACTCAAGTGGCACATTAATCGCAGAACCTTGGTGTCCACTGCCGCATATGATACCGAGCAATGGCACAAGACGAAACACGTCTTCATACGGAACCAGAGCGCCCGCTACCAACGACTTGTTGTAGTGTCACGGCCGTTGGCGGTGCTGCCCCATTTCCTCGTGCGTGGGTGGGCTCATCCCTCGTGCCCGAGCATGCTAGTGCTTCAGGGCCGTGCGATCGTACGACAGATAGTGTGATGGTTTATTTTCGCCAGAGCTACATATGCATCCGAACGTGTCTCCGTCGTGAAAAAAATCAAAACAAGACTGTACATGTTCAGACTCCGACTTTCTTGCCTCCAAGCACAAACTCTTGGACCGACCTGTCCATCGCCGCCACTCTCTTCTGGGCAAGTCTTAGTCGTGTCCATCGCCGCCACCCTACTAGGGCAAGTCTTACCACCAATATCTCGTGGAACAAAAAACGCACAGACAGGCCCTACCTGCTAGAGGGTTACGTATCCGTTCCCCCATATACGGGTTACTTCATGCCTCGAACTATCTGCGCCAAGTGCGACTTTCATTGAAACGGGGGTGCGGCGTTTTCTGCGTCCAATACCTCCATGTTCTACTGTCTACCGGTGCGCGACAATCTCCCGCGTCCGTGATTGCCGGCTACTCCTGGTTGAGTAGCGAAGCTTGTGGATCTCTTCGTCTGGCCGCATCATTCTAAAAGCTTGCAATACCTGTGTTGCACATTAACCAACACAACACCGGGGAGAAAATGGGGAGAACACCCGGCGCCACCCGGATACACTACAGCTCAAGGCCAAAAGAACATGGACCGGAGCAGAACAATCAAGGCGAAAAAAAACTAAAACGCAAACCGCGCATGTTCAACATGCGACATGAGGTGGTGTACGCGGTCAAGACTCTCTCCGCGAAGCTTTCTTTCCGGCGAGAAGTTTTACGGCACATTACGGCTGTCTTCTGGGACACACACACAGTACGATTATTATTGCTGCACCAGACTAACGATAAAATTTCCTTGCCGCTAAGTACACGCTCACCATCACAACCATCACACTCCGCCAACCATCCGTTTTCCGAACCGACGACAAACACGATGTCATGGCCGCCGAGCGTAAAACACCAAGAACGGATCGCCAAAACCCCCGCCGTCGCCCCTCAAGACAGCGCGCTCCTCTTCAAGAGACAACCACCTCACCGTGGCATCGTCGAAAAGCGCGAAATCCGGCTTTCCATACGTCGAACCAGCTGCGGTTGCCCCCGGCGGCCCTTGCTGCACCAACGCCCGATTGTCCCTGTCCGCTTGCTGCTGCTGCTGCTGCTGCTGCTGCGCCAGGAACGACGCCCAGTCCCCAGCAGCGGCATTAATCGCGAAGGTATAATGGCCGGAAGCAAGGGTCTGTCCCTGGTGGAGGATGGCGCCGATCAGGTCGTAGAAAATGTCCCCAGAATCGCAAAGCTGACCGGTGCACGAGTCGACACTGCTGCTGCTGCTGCTGCTGCTGCCGCTACTGCTGCTGTTAACGCCGCCTCCGTGGAACTGACACCTCGCGGCCTTTCTCACGACCAGCGTACGCTCGATTGCCTCCTCCCTGCTGCCCGCGGGCAGTCGCCCGTCCGCTCCACGACGCACATCACCCACCACGCTATCGGGGGCCCCGCCGGAGGCACGGGCGAGCGCCTTTGGGTACAGGCACGGCGACGAGCGTTTCCGCGTCCCCGGGCGAACGTGCAAGGCCAGCAGGCCGGGTGGCGAGTGGACCGAAGACCGGCGTTCTGCTTCCGTCCACTGACGGCACGCCTCGCACCAGACCTTGTTATTACCCGCCAGGGACTCTCTCTCGAACACCCCGTCGATGAGAGTCTGTATTGTCCGGTGCCGCCCCCGGAGCGAAGGCCCGCCGTCGTTCTCGGCCGCCGGGATAGCTCTTTGCGCCGTGAGAGGTGGGGCGTGCTGCGGCGGTAGGAGGGGCGGCAAGGTTAGCTCGGTGAAGTCCTCGCGGGCGGTTCTGTCCCGCTCGCACTCCACGCACAGAGTACGGGCGCAGAGTGTCCCGCGAAACGCCTGGGCCAAGCCGCAGAAGCTACTGCTGTGGGTGCCGCCGCTCCTTCGCCCGCCAACACCGCCCGGAGAAGTGGCCCCGCCGCCGCCGTCGTCGACGACGAGACCGAGAAACTTCCCCAAAAGCTCGGAGACACACGCCTGTCCTGTTCCGAAATCAGTCGACCCCGTAGTCCCCGCCCCCCCACCTCCGAGTCGCGCACGGTCAGCGCTCAGCCACCCTCCATGAATCAGCTCTACCAAAGAAGTCGGCGCAATTGACTCAACACGAACGCCTTCTCCCGTCGAAGCGCTCGGTCGGAGCGGCGTTTGGTCGAACCATTGGCACGTCTTGGACTCCGCGCTACTAGTAGCACCGCTGCTGGTCGACTCGGGTTCAGCGGGCGGTGAAACAGCCGTCTGCGACCCAGCGGCCACCAATTGCTGCTGAAAGAGCGCCCGGTTGCGTGTTTCCATCTCCCCCAGCACCTGCTCCAGAGCGACAAGCACCGGATTCCTTTGGGTTCCAGTTTCCCTCCCAACCGGCGCTGCTGTCCCCGCAAGAGCAGCACCAGCAGGTGCAGCATCGGCTGCTGGTGGGGTCGAAGATACTCCTTCTGACCCCTCGCTCCCTACGTCGTGCCATCCACCACCACCCCCGCTACTCGACGCGAGCGCCATATGGCACGCTGTCAGAGCCTGCAGCACGGCATTCACATAGCACGTCTCTCCCAGGTTCTCGAGCCCAACGAACGGCGGCGACGGTCCACTTGACGAGCGCCCAATCGTCCAAGCAGCCGGCGCGAGAACTCCTGCCCTATCGAGGCGGCCCTCACTCAAACCCGGCGAAGCACCCCAAGGGTAGCCTATGGCCTCGGCGGAGGGGGCGAGCGCAGCGGACGAAGTGAAGGGCGAGCGAAATCGTTCCTGGAACGACGGAGAGCCTGCTGTGCCGACAGACGGTTGACCAATCGCCGCGTGCTGCGCCCGCAACGCGCGACGACGCTTGCCGAGGCAAAGCCTCGACCGTGTCCTGAGATAATCGACTCCGCTGCTTGCTCCGACAGGAGGGTGGTTTTCCGCCGTGAACAGTACTTCTGCGGCCGCTGGTGATTGTGCTGATGGCGCTGGCGGCACTGCTGTTGTTGCTGCTGTGGCGTGCGGAATGTCTGGTACTTTTTGTGCCACCTGTGGAAAGAGATGAGAGTCAGCACGTTTGGTCGCTCCCACTCCTGCTGCTGCTACTGCTGCTGCTGGCATTGTACCCTGCTGCTGCCCGTCGCCCGTCACTACTTGGTTCGAGATCCGAGGGGGGGGCGCTAGTGCTGCTTCTGGTGCAGCATGCCTCGCCGTGCCGCTCGTTGGGTTGGAGGTTGCCTGTGCGTTGGCTGCGACCGCTGCTTTGCTACATGCCGCCTTCGTGGTAGATCGAGTCCCATAGCGACGGGACATTCTCCCCAGCAACAGCTCCTTGCGTACCTCTCAGCCCTATGACTGCTCTGTTGGGTGTGCGGGTCGACGAAGCAGTTGCCGATTGGAGACGCCCAGAGAGACGCGGCGAGATTTTTTTGAATTTCGAATGTGGGTGTTCCAGCCAATCATTATGGCGTTTTTGGAAACGGCTGTCCGAGAAGGTCTTGCGCGCAGCGTATCTCGGCACGGCACAATGGCGGTAGAACGTCCAAATTCGACGTGTGTTTGTTGGTGTTGATGGTCGCGTGGTTCTTTTTGTAGCCAACCAGCTGACCAATCAAAAGAGACAAGTCCTGCATACAGTTCGGGACAGAAACTCGCCGTGGGTGTTTGTGGGGGCAATACGAACAACCACCGTTATCTCTGTTACTCTTCGTGACCATCAACATGGCGAACATTCCGTCGCCTGCATCATGTGTAAGTTTGGTCCAGAAGCGATTACGCAAATGTGTCCCTGTTGCCCTTGCCTAATAAAATACACAAATTATGTACGACGCCGGAAATAATGAGTAATGTGAGCGACTTGGCTTGGCTCCAATTAGACTATTTGTTGAGGTCTACAGACTGTATTGATATTCTTTGCGCCCTGTGTGCTGCGGACCATATATTTCTTCATACTTGCGACGACTGTAGGACGACTATCTGGGTATCGACTCCTGGAGAGCAGATGACGATTGCGCTCGCAAAGAGAAGCGGGACACTGCTTCTGTTCGCACGCCTGATCTGGGTCGAGGGAACTTGGGCGAAGCAAGACCGGCGGGGCCTCCAGGGTAGGTTGCTCTATCTACGGTAGCCCTTCGCCTGTGAGTCCAAACTGAAGCTACCAGGAGGGGCAAGCAGACCCGGCAAAGGCAAATGTACCGTGCGCACATCTAGCTTGCAAGGGAGGGATGTTGCGGTGTGGAGCGGGTCAACTTAGGGTAAGGACTCCGGCGTTAAAGCAGGCGTAGACGATGTCTATATGACACGCTATGAACTGCAACCACAAGTGATTTCCGATCAATCGCTTGCCGATGCACAGGTCGGCTCCACTTTGGAACGAGGGTGGAGACGGGCGATTTTCTGTTACCCCACAGAGCGGAGGCGAAGGGGATGGAGGGCATGGATCGACACGATCGAAGGACGTCGTCCAGGAGGCCTGGAAGGAGGTCGCCAGGTCATGTTTGGAATGGGTAGTGCGCAATGACCGGATCGGGCAGGAAGGGGGGGGACGTGTGTGTGGCTTTAAAGAAAGCTTGATAGCTTGTGTTGAGAAGCATGAAAGCTTGATAGCTTGTGTTAGGAAGCATGATGAACACTAGACCACCAGGTAGCACGTAGGCACGCGTTTGTAGCAGTAGACCTGTGCCACGTTCGGCACAACTAGCTCGTGTAGTTAAGCGTTGATTTTGTCTTCACAGCAAAAGTCGCTTCTGCCCTCTTATCGCGATGCTCCTTGTCGTTTGCCTACTCTTCGAGACAGGTCAATATATACCCGATATGAACTTCCGCTATCACAAGCTACACCAACATTTGGTACAGCAGTAATCCCAGTCCTGGTAGGGGTGCAACGACGGGATCATCCGATTTTATGGTCTTGACTGGTGATCTTGAAGTACTTTTGGCTGTGTTTGTTTGAGGTTGACATCGTTTGTCGACGGGGCGCGATGGTGTGTTTCCTGCGACGTCTGTGGTGTACAAGCGGTCGGCCTGTAACAACGGACGGCGTCCTCAACAGTCGGACCAATACCAAATGTCAGAACGCACTGAGCAGATTATAGCACGGTTTACGAGAATATTTGAAAGCAGCAGCAACTACCAAACAACAACGGGAAGAAACAAGATGTTCCTGGACCAACCAAAAACAGTGACAGGGCAACGAAGACCCCTAATACTACTTTTTAACAATGAAGGAGAGTACATTGATTGCTAGTTTCACTCAATCAAACATATACGAGAAAGGAAGCCTGGATAAGATGGAGTAGCGGAATCTCTCCGGGTGTGGTGGCGGCCAATGATGACCGTCAAACGGTTTTTGTTTCAACTTGAACAGTCTCGCATTGATTGGCTAAATTTACACAGAGAGGCAATACAGACAGACAGACAGCCAGACAGACAGACACGAACGAACCAGTTTCCCCTCCCAACTCTTTCCTGATCTCTCGCCCAAAGCCTTGACCTTACATCGATCGAATATCCTTGTGTATTTCCCGGGTGACACAGGGAAGGGCGCAACGCTATCTCGAAGGCGACTTTCATCCTCATCCACGTGGAGGTAAACGTAGTGTGCGCACACTTAACCGCTAGGGACCTTCTTGGCTGCCCGATTTTTTTTCCGTGAAGACATGGTTCGAACCGTAAAATCTCAACACGTTGTCGTGCACCTTGGCGTTTTGGCGATAAAAAGCTGCAACGGGCTCCTTGGGAGGCTGTACAACCGCAAGTAGATGATTCCCCTCTTTTTCTGTAGCTTGGTCACACTATTAATAATGCATGTAACCCTGAACACTCTGCTGCCACCAAATTTCTGCGCGTCGTTTTTCCACCCCTCTTCTGGCCATTCTCTCGCAAATTATGGCACCATTGGGCACGCTGGGTAGGTCCACCGCCGAATGGAACAGATGTCGGGTTCCGGGCAGTGCGATTTTCGCTCCGACGCCGAGATGAACTGGGCCACGAGCAGCAAGGTCTGTTACGAACGGTCCGTATGAGGAAGACAAGTTCCAAAGCGCGACAGTACATTACTTTGGGGTCACCAACATTCGACTGAGTTGACCCTAAGCTAGGTCAAGTACTCCATGGCACAAATGATTTCTTGGCGACGGAGTGGCTAGGAGCCGCCGATGTCCCTGGCCGCCTTGTCCCCCGTGAACTCTCTTTTCAGGAAGAGGAACTTGTGGACTCTACAGCCGGGGTATAATTGCGAAACGACGTGCAAGACTACTCGCAAGGTTGATTTACGACTTCGATAATTCGGTAGCAACGACGTGTATGTGACCGACTCTTCGAAGTCAGTGTGGCCCTTGCGGGTAGTCTTGCTCGTCGTCGTGCAATTTCACCCCAGCTGTACAGTTCTCCTACCTGTAAGACGAGTCAACGGGGGACAAGGCGGTCAGGAACATCGACGGCTCCTGGACACTCCGTCTCCTCGAAACATTGGTGCCGTGGAACAGCTCTCCTCTGCAAGGAGAATGTAAAGTGAAGTTCCTTGGTAATATCCGGCGCCCGAGATCAGTTGTGAGTATATCTAGTTCCAAACGTACTTCCAGTTTTGGTGCAAACGACTGGAATCACTATCCTCATTCTTCGCTCATAAAATAATCAACACCCAAATGAAGCAGTACACACCACAACAAAGTGTTTCTACAACACGCAGGGGCGCACGATGATGGATTTCCAACAGTTCGACGAGGCGTGTTTGGGCATGACCAAGGGGTGAGCCTAAAAGTCAGTAGCGTGGCGACTCACAGGCAACATCGCAATTGTCTGCGTTTGCCTCTCTTTATTGATTGACGATTACAACATCCAACACCACCCATATACCCTGTGCTGGGCTAGTACCGCCCTATTGTGTAGCTGTCGTGTGGAGACGTGTGAGCTCAAAAATCAATACAGAGCGACGTCTATCTGTGCAGATCACGCTGCAAGTTCGACTACATACTGCGCACTATTCGTGACAAACTTGCGCCTAAACTCGCTTATTTCGTGGTATTGGCCAGACTCGGGGCGGCGGAAGGCACGAAACAGCAAGCAACGTTTTACTCCGTGCTGCTCGAGGCTTGTCGCACGATTGGAGGAGACCAACAGGTGGAAGCGATTTGCGGGCAGTAGAAGGAGGACTCGACAGCGCGCCAGCGCTCAATGGTTGTCTTTTCCACTTCCCTAATGCCGTGCCTTCATTCGGTGCAACACCCAAAAATACGTCGCAGCAATGGGCACACGTAGATGACGCTTCCGAACTGCACATTGTCCGGTGAAGCGACAAACGACGACACTAATTTGTCATGAAACGCACGCATCAGAACACCCTCGACATCATGACAGGCTCCCTCTACGCTTTTAGCTTCGGTCGAACAAAGGTCCTCAGGAGGGCGCAACTCTCCCTATCCTATGTAACGCTTGGCCGTACCCCGTTGTACACACGAACCCATCCTGTGGCGCGTGACCGTACCCACTGTACACACCCGACTACGTCTGTCTGTGCTGCCCCAGGTCAACGGCCCTGCTAACCGTTCGGCAACCGAAGGCATCGTGAGGCCAAACGTTGTACCGCCCGAATCGCCGTTGAGAGGATCGTTTCCTGCTGGTTTCGATGAGGCAAGCAGCAGCAAAATAATCTCCCGGGGTGGGGAAGGAGTTTCCTCCGGGTTTTTTGGCGGAAAATAGGTACCGCAGTTTTGCCGTATGCGTGGCGTTTTGGGATAGTGGCTCGCTTTGCGGGAGGCGTGGCTCGCGCACCGTTGATAGAAGCGGAGTTAGGAAAGAGGGTCGAATATCTGACCGGAGCCCATCTTGTCGTCGCTGGCCCGTCACTGAAGAGGTCGTGTTGCCTTCGAAGGCGAGAACGCTCGAGGCCAGTACCAACATCATACTTAAAGTTATGAGTGACCTGAACAGGGCGTGCACTATCGCCACACAAAGGTCCTTCACCGCTCCCACAAACATAGACGCATTGGTCGAAACACTAGGCCTGGATGAAACCGCGATCTCCGATACTTGAGTGATATCACCGTGCACCTATCTACGCGTTGAACCGACTCAGCGGTCCCACTAATATGCCAGGGCCTGTCAACATCTCCTACCCTGCTGGAAATCAGCGGCAGGTCACGACAATTCCTCAAACCGATTTCACAAGGAATAACGGTGAGCTCAGTCAAGTGCACTGAACCTTCGTACCGGTAGTGAAGCGTTCGCGCCCAAACGCCTCCCATGAACCGTTATCAACGCGACAGACGACCGGCCCCGACGATGGCGGGCGGTGGCTCCTGAGGTCGGCAAGACGCAAAGAGGTCGCAGAGCCACGGCAAGGGAATCAGCGCGAAGAGGCGGATCAAGACTGGAAGCGGTCAGAAAGAAGAGGGCGACAGCAGCAACATCCCCATGCCGCATCGACCGCCGGGGGCTTATCCGACCGAGCGGGCCACGGCAGTAGTTGTTCGTCGCCCCCGCGAGAAGGCGCAGCCTTGGTCGACGGTGGCGGTGACGGCCAAAGAGCTACGGCTACATCGGCGGTGGGTGGCGTCATTTGCCCCGACGGAAGCGGTATCTTGGTGATGCAGAAGGCCGACAGGTTCGTGAATGCGACATTGAAAGACAACCAGAAGAAACGATTCAGCCGTTGACCTTCAGAGCGAACAAAGTGATGTTTTGGGAAGGGGCGAGGCGTGCATGCCATTGTTTATGGCAAGAGAGCACTGTAAGAGTATGGGGACAATGGTTCTCGTTGCTGTTCTCACGTTTAGGTCTTGTATCTCTATCAGAACAGACTTCTCGTTTTTCTCCCTTCGCCAGGCATCCACGTGGTGGCGGAATCAGTTCCTTGCGGAGTAGGACTCGTAGAGAAATTCAAGACACCGATCGCCGTCTGCAACAAGAACTATTTTACGTCACCAGCTTCGGTTGTTGTAACTTTCACGAAGATGAATAACGTTATCGACGCCCTCACACAAAAACACCGACATTGCTTCGCTATAAGCAATGCCCCATAGCGGTTCATCGTTAATTCTTCTCCTCTTTGCCCGCAAAATTCTGGCGAGAAGATTCCGGTCCTGGCCACCCGCATGGGTGAAGCAATGCGCGGATAGTAGTAGTGGCGGCGAAGATGCTAGAGACAGCAGCAAAAGCCAAAAGCCTGGAATCATTCTTGCGAGGGGCATATTTGCAGCGGGATCTGCGCACGCGGCGGCAAGTACAGGGGCACAGGTGACACGCCAATCAAGCAAGCCAAGCCGCGTACCCACGTAGTTTTTACCTGTGTCGTAGCGCTACCCATCACTCGCGCAACCGAACACGTGTGAGGACCATCAATACGTCAGACTGTTTGAACGTCTATTCCGTTTTTTGTTTCGCTTGCTCGAGAGACCACAGCGTCGTCGTCGTCGCCGTCGTCGTTTCTGTTGAGTATTGCCATGCTGCTCTTGTTGAATACTTCGTGTCTCTGCCGTCCCCATCAGGTCAAGGCTCTAGACGCTCGATTGCTGATGGGTTCTGTGTCGCAAAAGGCGCTGCTGCTCCAAGAGGAGCTGAGGAGCAACCGTGCCAGGTACGCCAAGTTTTCGCCGTCATAGCTCGAGACGTTTTGCGCAGTTGGTTGGCGTTTCGTGCGACCGACCCTGGTGTACGACGGTTGGAACACGGAAGCAGGCCAAGGCCGCGAGGCAAGAAGTATGCTGCGTCTTAGCCACCCGATTCGTGGGTTTTCATGGAACAACGCCCGTCCGCCTCCTCACGGATCATTCTCAGTGACCTTTTCTAGAAAAAACGACGAGCAAAAGCCAGGCCAAAGCAAAACTATCCACCCGAGAGAGCGCCCAAGAGAACGTGTTGAGAAGTATTTTCAGGGACGATCTGACGCCAGGAGGAGACAGGACTTAACGGAGCGTGTGATACAGTCCTTGCGCTGACCATTCGGTCACGCCGGCGGGGATGAAAACAGATTTAGAAAAGTGGGCTACAGATTTCTCTCCGGCCATCGATAGGGTACGAACGCGCAGACGTGAGTACAGCGCGGGGGACGGTGTGGTTGTCATCAACACTTCTTCCGTGATGTCCGGGCTCGGGGGAACGAAAGGGCGACCCTTTCGACGGGCGCAAGGCGAGACGACACACCTTCCGCATGGACACACGACCATCAACTCTCCCGTGACAGTTTTCGCCGTGCGTTCACATGCTACCTCCATCTCCCGCTCCGCCCCCTGCCTTTAAGGCTTCTCGAGATCCAAAGACACCCAGGCCGAGGGCCCGCAGCACTGTCGCAGTATGAGACGTCTCCCCGAAAAGGTGCCAGGGCCGGTAAGCTTCGGCAACAGCAAGCGCGGTGTAATTTGTTCTTGTATTTTGTTCTTGTACTTGTGGGCATCTCCGTTGGGAGTAGGAGGCAATGGTGCCCGGTCTGGAAACGGCTGGGTGGTTAGTGACTAGTCGAATGACTGAGGCACGCCACACTGTGAAAGCACCTGCATAGACGCGCTCCGTTCGGGAGGGTTACGGCACGTGGAATGGGTATTGCGATCGCGTGGTCCTCGTATCAACTCTCCATACACCCTCTCGCGCAATACACATCCAACGACGGCACCCGCCTCCCGCCTGTCTGTTGTTTTTTCTAAAGACGAAAAATCGGACAAATCGACGTCGCCCACTGTCGGTGCCGGTGCCGGTGGTGGCGGCGGCGGTGCAAGCAGCCGTGACTGCTGTAACTTTCTTGAAGATACCCAGAGGAGCTGCCCAAGCCACCAACCACACTGCCGAGCACACCCGTCGGCTGCAGATTCTCGTCTGGCGAGCTGCGCTGTCAATGCCAGCGCGGAAGGAAGCGGACCTGTACCGCCGGAGTCCAACTTGTGTTGTGCTGCGCTAGTCGGGTACCGCTTGTCCGGTGCCAGCTGTGTCGACACCGGTGACAATGGTGGTGACAAGACCTTTGCAGGTAGGGCAGGTCCTGGGGGGGCGGCGGATGGCGTGGACAGCCTGGACGGGTCGCTGGAAGGGTCGCTGTCGAGGGGGTCCCTGTCAACGGGAACGGGAAAGCCCAGAGCCGCGGCGAAGGTGTGACCAAGGATGGTCGGAATCCTCCGTGCCCCCGACAACTCTTGTTTCGCACTAGATACCGGGACAGGTTGCTCGGTTCTGCCGACTAAAGATCGGCCGTAACGCGGGACAACGATTCGTACCGACGGGGTGGCTGTCCTCGGCAACATGGTTGTAGAGGTTGCTAAATGTTGTTTGCGCAGATAGAAAATATTGCCTTCGCCAGCCGGTGAAGAAAGAAGCACGCTCAATTCGCCCGAATCGTCGACAAGGCGTGATACGTGGCCGGTGTCGATATCGAGGGAATGGGGCACCGTTACAATCACATACGCGCATGATGCGCACGCACGCCATTCGGCTCTGGTTTCCTACCTGTTTGGTGCGGACAACCCGGGCCGCAACTCCCCTCCCTCCATGCGAGAGCCCAAGGCAGACTGAGGTGGTCACATTTTGGAGAGTATATTCCGTATTGTTGCCCGTAATTTGGATGGTGAAGAGCACCAAGTAGGGTAACGAAAGCGTGGAAGTCTTTCAGGAGGGATGCGTGTTTCCGACAAATTTTGTGTTGCACCAGTAGTACGGTTGGGATACGGATCATTGTCCGTAAATATAGTGTTTTTGGTGATTTCATCGCGAAGGTTTTTGTCTGTTGTTGGTGTTGACGTTGACCAGGGTCCAGGTTGTCTTTGTCGTCTACCTTTGTCAATGCCGATCCCGGGGGACGTTGTCAGGATGCATGTGTGGAACGTTTGGACCGTCGTCATGTCCATGCCCCCCGCGAATATCTTTGCGCCAGTCGAAAGGTTAGGACTCACGCGCGTCGCGATACCGTAACTCTCACGCCTGCTGCTGGTCCCCTGAAAGCAGGTGGCGACGTCACGAGAGAAGCTGATTGTTCTGCCGTGCCGGCTATGCCGAATGAGGTGAAGAACCTCTTGGCCTTCTCTGCTCAATCCGACGGTAGCGTGAACTCCAGGGCTGCAGCGACGTTCGGAATGGCGCAGCCTCGTTTTGGTTCATATCGCCGTTAACATAGTTGGTGTGCGTGGAACCATCTCTCTCTCTCTCGTCCCGATCCTATTCGAACGAACAATTGGTGTAGCATGTAGTTACACTAGTGGGGGGGAAAATATTCCTCGACAAATCACGAAGTACCACAGAGCAACATATTGATACAGAGTCACGGAACTCGCCACTAAAATGATCAGTTTGAGCTCCTGGGGTAATGGCACACAACACCGTTGCCTTTGCCACGCTTGTCGTTGCTCCACTGAAAGGGAGTCGGCACTGTGGTGCGCCGAGTGCAAGCTGTCGTTTTGCGCGATCTGCTTCGCGAAGGTGCCTCAACACCAGGGCACGGGCCTGCTGGTGCACGACCCGGCTCGCGAGTCTCAACACCAGGCGAGCTATGTAACGAATTTTATTGTTTGAAACGGAGATGATAGTCAGGGATCTTGTGGTGCCGTCCACCTCGAGATAGCACGTACGTGTGCGGCTCAGTGGGTGTACGGGCGAGTCACAGTATTATGCCCATCCAGGGATTGTATCTTCTTGCGGTGTGTGCACCTGGGTATATAGCGTATGTGTTTGTATGTCATTCTCACGTAGAAAAGAAAAAATGCACATGTGATATCTTCGTACGCCGAGCGCTATAGTACCATTTGACAGTCCCCACTATCCAATGTCAAACCCAAGACCCAGTGAACGTTTGTCATTTTGGTGTATATACGCATACTTGCAGGCGGGGTCACACCTGCCGGGAAATGGGCCGGAGAAGCCAGGAGTAGAAACAAGCAGAGCCGGTTGGGGGTGAGTGAGACTCTGCCCAAGAAACAGGCTTGTCGTCGTTGTCGTCGTCGTCGTCGTCGTCGTCGTCGTCGTCGTTGTTGTTGCTGCTACGGTTGCTACAGGGTTGCTGTCGCTGATATTCGGTTTCTGGTCTGATAATAATCTTTCTACCGTGTATGCACGTCTAATGCTGATGAACGAAGCAGATACCAGTGCTCAATCTTGACTTCGTGCTTTGCGTGTGTTGAACCTTGAACAAGAACAAAGACACGCATTTCCGGTAAAACAATGAGGCTTTCTTGCTGACAAAGCCAAGCAAAACCTCGCCTTGGGCACAATAATCCCAAACTTATACTCTTCCTTCGGCTGCTCTTGTCTTGCTTCCTTCAACTCACCGTTGTCGTTGCAGGAGAGCTGACGATAGGGGCGTAGGTACCTATCCTCCCGCCACGGTGTCGCCTCCCCGCAAAGCTGACCGAGAACCCTTGTCTTCGCCGGTATCCCTGTGCTCACCGGTCACGCCGTTTGGGCGCCTGATGCGGGGAAGGCCGCAATCTTCACTGCTGCCGGTTAGAAACAACACTCCCGAGGTGGAACTCCCCGAAAGACTAACATAAGAAGCATGGGACACATAGGGGAGGCTTTGATTAATCCCGGGCATGGCTGAAGAGGGTTGACAAAAGGGGACGACTTGCGAGGAATGAAGGAATGTCGTCACGTCACTTTGGTACCCTTGTGATGGAGCTCAGTACTCACAGTGGTAGACTCTGGACCATCCAAGCTCCCAATAGCCACCGTAGTCCTATAGCTTGTTTGACCGCTGACCAGCCGAGCTTGTATGACCCCAGTTTCGACGAGCAGCATGCGTGGGAGCTTGAGACCGAGCGTTCGGTAGGGAAAGTGTGTGTTGCAGTGAAATACCAGCCGTTGTTTGACCAACCGACCGCGAATGACGGTGCTATGTCTAGGCTGTGCTGGCCTTTGTCAGTAGGGTCGATCAGCCAGATCGCTGCCTCCCGGGGCTTGCATGCACGGTAGTCCCTCCCCCCCCGTCTCCCGGACTGGGGTGGTATGCCTGCTTGGTCAGCAAAACCCCGACGACGCGCTCCGTACCATCTTCGCAGGGATGAAGGTCAGGGGCTCTTGACCTGAGGACAGCGGCCATGCATAAGTAAAAAGTCTTCCCCCCCCCTCCTGCCCTTGTTGTTGTTGGGGACTGGTTGATCAACCACCGCGATTGTGAAACCGCAAAACTTATGCGTCCTTCGGAGGCGATAGAGCGTTGATCGCGCTCGGGTACCAGCCATGGAGATGGAAGGGAAGAAGACGGGGGCGAGAAAAGGCAATGGGAGAAACAGCCGGAGGGCGTCGTCCGCTTTGCTCGAGGAAAAAAAGGCGAGATGGAGGAAAAATGCACACAAGGATTGTATTTTGTAACAAAGGACAGTTGGTGGTTCCGTGTACGCGCAAGTGTGACTATTCTGTTGCACGCGTGAGGTGCCGCCGAATACCCGACGGAAGCGGGAATAATACAGCTGCCCTTACATTTCCCCGGTGCCACGCATGTACAAATTCCTCCCCCACAGCCGGACACAATTTTGATTCTTTACACCATGTACGCTGCTTACAAACAAACACCCATCTTCAAATGTCATCCACCATTCAAATTCCATTCATTCAACGGGAGGCTGCTCTCCCACTACGTCGCAAGCAATCCTGGCGCCGACCTGTTCCCCCCCTCCATCCACCGCCCGTTGCTCAAAACCTTCTTCCGGTGTGTGACGGCCACAACAAACATCACCAACGACGACGGCAACAACAAAAAAGAGGCACCAGGTGGCCGTGCTCCCGCAGGACGAGCTTGCTGCTTTCCGGTCTGTTCCAGCACTGTGCCTCAACTCCGGTTCGAGCGATTTGTGCTCGGCTCGGGACTTCCACAACAATAAGGTACAATATGCCGCACGTTCTCGGCCGCTTGTTCGGTGGGAAATAATGGCTGCAGATGTTTTCACACATTTTTTTTCACGTGTACGAGTTGGTTCGGGTCCGGTCGAATTCCCATGGATCGGCTCGTGGAGGGTCCGGTTGGTCCGAACAAGTACACGGGTCGTGCCAAGGGTTTGACCCGGTCCTTGAGAAGCCGCTGATTGGTTGGCATTCCGTCGCTCTCAAGAGTCTTGTGTTCCATTGTCAGCGGTACTATCTTCCTACGATCGGGGCTGGAGGTTGACAAGGTTGGGAAAACACCAAACATGTTTGTGAGAATACCTCATCTGCGCAAGTTCGAAAACGTCTCGATGGGAAACCAATGAAGTGGAGAAAAATTCCGGCGCTAGAGGGGCTGGCGGTAGGGAGACGAATCTCACTTCCGTGTTTTCTACGTTGCACCAGTCTCACTCACGGCAGTAACAATGCACTTCACCACGCCGACACCCCACCCAGCATAATTCAGGGAGAGAGTTACATATAGTACGTGCATGAAGCAGTGAGTGCCGATCCTTCCCCCCCTGCATGTCAAAATCTGTTTCATCCTTCCCCACTTGTAGTACGCCCTTGCAGCAGCAAAGGCGGTGTCGCCGAGAGGGTTGCCGCTCGACTTCACCCAGGGGAAAGGGCGCTACAAATACGGCGGGGGCTCGCTCAACGACGACGACGACGGTGATGGGGTTCCCCTGCGAGGGGTAGCCGGAACTGTCGGGGAAAAGGGTGTCAAGACGTTCGGGGGCACTACCGTGCGAGTTGTCGTCCAATAATAGTGCAAAGCCCCGCCCGGTGCGACGGGTGCAAGTCGTCGTCTGGTCACAAGGTGGGGGGTGCAAACTGAGAGATCATCTCTTCACTGAATTGGATCCTCAAAGCTAGAGAACTATCACAGCTTCTACCTCACCTGGGGAAGTTATGTAACACCGAGAGGAAGGTTTCGGTTGGTGGAACGGTAGGGGGGGAGGGGGGGGATACTCATAGTCGTGCATGCCGTAGTCGTTCGACCATTGACCTCGCATCCCTACAAAGCCGGGACGGAGCACGCCGGGTTCTCACCGGACCAGGCTCTCACATCACCAAGCGCGAAGCGCCGTGAGATATTCGGCGAGTCGCATGAAGGGTGCGCTGCATCCTGCTAAGGGTT
>CACKRE030005108.1:237653-248210 GCA_902602495.3 Ectocarpus sp. CCAP 1310/34
CTCCCCCCCCCCCCCCCCGAACCATACAAAAGGCCTTTAACGGCGGTGGGGCAGGTTTCAACGGCGGCGGCGCTGACTCCATCGTCGTCGGCCTCGCACAAGTGCAGGGCAACCCCTCCGCGATAGGCAGCGCCGCCCTTACGGTCGTCTCGGCCGGCTTTACCGAGGCCGCCGACGGGAAGCGGGCCGTGCTGTCCCCGCACCTCGCCCTCGTCGCCGACGTGGCCGTTAGCACGCCCGTGAGAGTCTCGGCTCTAGAGGCGGTGTTCGATAGGTGCTGCAACCGGCGGAAAGAGGATGCCGGCGTAGCGGGAGGAGGAGGGAAGGGAGGCGATGGAAAACGGGGCGTGTCGTTGCCGATGTCGGCGAGCTGCAGTGCGCTGGAAGGCGGGGACGGCAGGTGGGTGGGAGATCTCTCGTGCGGTGCTGGTGGGTGGAGCGGTGGTACCATAACGATTGGGTGCAGCGTTCAGAACCAGAACCATCGACGTGGTCGGCTCGCACCCATGAAATGTTGGATTTCTTTCGCAAAAAGCAAAAACCTTGGTCTGGCTAAAGCAAAGGCGACTACAGATTTTCGATGAGGTGGTCACAGGTGCAAATGTGCCGCTACCAGCTTGCTGCTACGAGGGGTTGCGAGACAGTCCAACTAAGGATGACGCCGTTCTGTACTCTGAAACTACGTGACGCGTAAGAGTTCGTGATGTGTTACCGCCATTCGTTGCCCGGTCTGTCTAGCGCATGGGTCACAGGGGGAACGAGTGTATTGACATACACTCCGTGACACAGATAAGAACGTGAAAGCCCGAGCAAACAACAAGATACTCGCCAATATTACTCGGGTACATACGGAATCACACAACCCGGAATCGACTTTCATGCCCTCAATTTCAGTCATCAAAACTTTCCGTCGGACGATGAAACGGTTCCGCGATACCCTCGACTCTCTTCGTCTTTGATTCGAAGGTACAAGGGCGTTACGCCATCGCGGCTGTTGCAAAAAATGGAGGAAGTCGGAGCACAGGTGGCCATGGGGATATTCGCGTCCAACCAGGCGGCGAAGGCGGGAAGACAACACCGACCCGGGCGGGGGGGTGCAGCTGCGTCCGCGGGAAAGAGGGGGATACTGTTGTCTGCTCAGGAAACGAGCTGCAAAGGGTTTCTGTTGGAGCGTTCAACGCTGCAGCGGATCGCTCTCTAACCAGCTCCTTGTGGAA
Source organism: Ectocarpus sp. CCAP 1310/34 (assembly GCA_902602495.3). NCBI lineage: Eukaryota > Phaeophyceae > Ectocarpales > Ectocarpaceae > Ectocarpus > Ectocarpus sp. CCAP 1310/34. Next base: position 238,871 of record CACKRE030005108.1, read on the forward strand.
CCTTATCATTTGCTGATCGACGTCGATAGATGTGTGATCTGTTTGTTTTGTCCTTTACGTGCCATTGACACAGCGTTGCCGCACCTACCGGGCAGACGTTGATTGGTTGTCGTCATGCGCTCGTGCTTCGTGTCTGTTAACACCGAAGCTATCGAGTACGAAGGCCGCGATATCGAACTACTTCGTTTACTTGTTTCTACCATGTATGCTTAGACTAGTTGCCTTATCTGCATTTCATCAATGGAACGCATACCGAATTTCACGCCGAAAAACGTATATTCGTTGTACACGTTATGTAGTTCCTTGCGAGTTTTTCGCTGCCGGTCTGTCGGACTCTCGGCATGCGTCTCCGCTTAGATTTCTGCTAATGCTTCACACGTTGCTTTCGTTCGTTTTTGTGTGCTCGTACTCTTGCCCACTAGCGGTCGCTACCTTTTTGCACTTCTCGGTTTGGTGGAGAGTGGAAAGGTGGTGCCATGCCACCCGCTGCCTAGCACGCCACCCTCGTTCAGTTGCCCGTGTCTTCCGCAAAAAGGATATCGAGATGTGGGAATGCCGCTATGGGCGAAGCGTATGTCATGCGCGAGTTGATGGGTGTACACAGAGGACAGTAGACCGCCAGCCAACCACGGGCGTTTGTGTTCGTGTTTTTGAGTCCTGTGTTTCGTCTGGAGAACGGCTATTGACGGATCACTAGAAAGAACGCCCTACTTTGTCTGCTACGGCCGGGCGCCGAGTGGTGGATATACCCACGCACCAAGGGGGTCAAAAAGGGTGCGGTGACGGTGCGTGTTGAGATTTGTGTGGTAGATGGGCGTTGTGTGTGGGGGGGGGGATTGTATGCTCACTGGCGGAGAACACCCTGGGTGAGATGGCTACATACCGGGGCCCTGCTACGCGACAACCCCTTCGAGCAGAGAGAGTACCCTTCCAGACACGAATGAACGCGCTTTGGGGCCACAATATTTGACCTCGGGCGAGACGTTGTTCGGCAGGTACACCTCATTTTGATGTATGTGTCGAAACGGCCTCCTAAATACTGCTGTTGTATTTGGTCAATTCATTTCCGAATGCTTTACCGGGGCAAAGCGTTTGTTCGTTGGAACTGCCTCGACCATCTAGAAAACGCTGCCGAGCTGGAAAATGTACTTACTATGTGCAGAGACGATATCGATCCCGTTTCTACCGACGGCGCTTCGGCAAGAAAAGTGTTGTCGACTTTCCGAGACCATTCAAGCTCTTGTTTTTGCTACACATGTCATCATGTGGCTATCAGAGCCAGAGATGAAGAAGCAAACACAAGAAGCGCAATAACAGCAGTAGAATGAGGAATACATTGGTCTGTGGTGAGGGAATGGTGGGCTTCGCATTTCGTGGGGGTGGCGTCCTTTTCGTCATTCCGATGGGAGCGTGGGCGGGCGGGCCGTGTCTGGCGCATGATGAGAGCGGGAGGAACAAGATGCCCACGGCATTGTCTATGTAAACGTCTCGGCGGTTATAGAAAGGCCTAATAACTCTCTTTGTGTATTGGTTCGACGATTCACAGGGACGTTTACCACCCACAAGCAATTCGTTGGAAGTGCGACACGGAAATGATTTGTGCCTAAAGGAGCAACCCTACAATACGTGCAAATCGCAATGCAGGGAAACCTGGAGTTGCAGTTTTTCTCGATCAAGCGCTGCTCCTTACGTGTACGCACGCACTGAATACTCGCATCTGTGAGGCCGCGACCAGCACGTACAGGATCATGACGAGGGGGATCATGAAGAGGGGTAGAGAGTCATCTCAGCCAACATGCATGTACTGGTTTGGTAGCGACGTCGCAGGGTTTCGCTCCTTTTTGTCCGCGATCTGTCTGTGAGCACATATTATCGACAGCTTCCTTGTGTCGTTTGCTTCCAGGCCCGCGGCGATTTGCGCGGATACTTCGATTGCTTATCTAAGCTCTCGTGCCAGGTTACGAGCACCTCCCAACAGCAATCTTGTCCTGCTCTGCTGCTGTTGTTGTTGTTGTTGTTGTTGTTGTTGTTGTTGTTGTTGTTGTTGTTGTTGTTGTCTTCACGTTAAAACCGTTCCGATCTCTCTCTACCCAGTACCTTCATACGTCCTTACTGATCTAACACTCCACGCGGTCGATTCCCGTGGTCGCAGGCTACCTGGTCTAGCAGCTAGTGATCGCAAAGATTCGAAGGTTCTAGGGGGGTACGCAGATGCGACAAAATACTCCCCCCTGGGCAACGTACATGCCCACACGCTGATATCTCCTGTCGTGTACATTTCTGCCTGCCTGCTGCCTGGCTGCCCCGCGCGTGCAAATATACCACAGCCGCTATCGGCAAGTACATATTCTTGGGGAAGCAGGTGATGACTAGTGCCGCAAAATCGAGCTCTGGCGGCGTTGGAGTTGCTTCGCTGGCCGGGGGGGGCAACCTTCTCTTTTGACTCCCCTCTTCGCATGCATGCGTAGACTTTTTTTGCTTTTCATGTCTCGGTGTGGAGAAGAGCCTTCGTTGCAAGTTGCAAGGGATCCGGACAGCTTCTACAAGTCGATAAGCCCGCCCTTATTCAGATACCCTGCTCCATGATGTAATCGTTTTTGTGGTGCTCACGTCGATCATGTCCTCAACAAATGCTGACACGAAGCAAACATCAGTGTAGCAAGATCAACCAACGAGGAGGGTCAAGCAATATCCCGCCGCCTTTTTCGCTCGGCGCGTGGCTGCTCTCTTCGCTCACCACTTTCCCAGCAGCAGGAACTCCACCTGTAGCGATGCCTGGGCGACCCACGTGTGCGCTGGTGGTGCTGGGGCTGGCTTGCTCTACGCGCGGCGGGGATGGGTTCGTGGGGCCAACTGCAGGTGCGAAAGGGATCCAAGACGACCAGTACATGGCCACGTCGAAATGTGCGCCAGAACATGTCCGAACTCCGGTTGCCGCTGTATCTAAACGCCCCCGCCCGGCCCGCGCCAACACCGGCAGTAGATGGATTGTCTCAATGGTTCGACCATGTGCTTCATGCTCCATGTGTGGCAGCCCACGGGTCTGCTTCTTTCCCTCTAAGGGCTGCGGAGACCAACAACCAACTCTGTAGCTACATTACTTGCAAGTGTAGAGTTGTACGTCTTCTCGGAAAGATGGACATGATTTACCAATTTTGATAGAACCGACAAGAGCTTCCGCGACACCATCTCTCCACCAAACAACGGGGGGTCAACGTCTACTGTATTGCCTCTTGCAGCGGGTGTTGTTCAATGACACAATGCGCCCCCCGTCACATCTATATGTATTCTTCGTCTACCACTAGGCATTCTTCCACGACGCTCGCTTGCCCTTGCCTTTGTTTGCAGTCCTCGCGCGGTGGTGCCATCTCGCCCGTGAGGGTGATGCCCCTCTGCCGGGCAGTTTCTCTCAAGAGTGATTGAAAGGCGAGGGCGACGAAACGATGGCAGCGCTTCAGGCCATCGTTCCTTTGTCCGTCGACATGAACCGCTGCTGTCGGTTCGTCGCCTTCGCCTTTCAACCACGCTTGAGAGACACTGCCCGGCAGAGGGGCATCACCCTCAAGGGCGAGATTGAACCACCGTGCGAGGACTGCACACGAAGGCCAAGGGCAAGCGAGCGTGGATGGTTTTGGGGCTTGTACAGCATTACGGCCGATGTCTTGACCGTTTCCGTGGGTTAACACGACGGCAACGGGGTACCTCCGTCCTTGGATGTTGTTTGTGCCGTTTCGTGTGTGTTTTCTAGTAGTAGATTTTACGCTACGCCGACTTCTCTGGCACACCTAGGGCACTTGCACGTCCACGATGCTCGCTTGCCCTTGGCCTTTATGCAGTCCCCTCACGGTGGTCCCATCTCGCCCGTGAGGGTGATGCCCCTCTGCCGGGCAGTGTCTCTCAAGAGTGGTTGAAAGGCGAGGGCGACGAAACGATGGCAGCGTTCCCTTGTGGGGTATCACCCTCAGGGGCGAGATGGAACCGCCGTGCCAGGACTCCATGAAGGCCAAGGGCAAGCTTGCGTGGATGGTTTTGGGGCTTGTACAGCAACACGGCCGGTTCTGCGACTAGTTCCTCGTGGGTTAACACGACCACAACGGGGTGCATCCGTCCTTGGATGTTGTTTGTGCCTTTTCTTGTGTGTTTTCTAATGGTCGGTTTTACGCTACGCCGACTTCTCTGGCACACCTAGGGCACTTGCTTGCCAGCACCACCCATCGAGAATGGAAGCAGTTGGTGCTTCTCCGCTTCTCCTCCGCACCTCACAACGTTGTAACTAGAGCACTGCTGCATTGTGTGTGAGTCGCGGAGAAACACCTCCCCGAGGGCACTGGTTGGGCCGTGTTGCTCAAGACTGTTGTGTCGACATCCAGCAGCCAATACCCGTAGCAACCGCATATTGCCACGTGTATCTAGATGTGACGTATGCCAGGGGGGGCGTTCCGAATCAACGAGAGTTCCTAGACACGAGTCGTGCGTTGTCTCTGCCTTTTCGCCGCCAAAAGGTGTAACGGCGGCCTGACAACATTACGCCGGTCACCACCTGTGTTCGCCTTTCGTACGATTCACCGTCTTTCATTCTTTTATATTGTTTTCAACAACGCGGTCAGTGGTCCTTCTCTGAGCGGTCCTCAGCTCAGACTCCCTCCAAAGGACAGCTCGGTAGGGGTGATAGCTTATGGTTTCGGGAAGAGTCCCTTGTGTTGATTCGAAGAGGACGCTAAGTGAGCAGGTGCCGTGCGTACATCCCGAAAAGGCGATGCGTGTTCTGCCCATTGTCCGTGTATTTTGTAGAAGGCAAGCAAAGGACCCCTCCTCCCAGCGTCGCTCCATCCCGGCATTGTAGGGATGCCAACGACTACGGCAATGCGTGTTAATGAGAACCCCCCCGCCCTGTTATTCCACCTGTCAGGTGGCAGGCCACGAGCAGCGTTGGCCAGGGGTCGGGCGGCAATAACCCGGGCCACAACTGCACCATCTCGCCGATCGGCGGGGCTCGTGAGGATGGCGACTGACCAGGAAAAGGAAGGAGTTGCCACCGAGGAGCCAAAGGATGTGAGTGTGTGTGGCGGGTTCAGATGGAGGTCAGGTCGAGGACCACCATTGAGGGAGAGGTGGAGATCGAGCTTTGCCGTTGTTGGCAAAATTGATTGCGGGGAAGGGTGGTTTGTTGCTTGCGAGGAATGACTATTTTGCTGCAGAGCAAAGCTGCGTTGTAGCGTATGCTGCTCGAGCAGGTATCGTGCTGGCAATGCTGTGGTTTTGCTATGCATACATACCTGCGAAGAATCGCAGCAGTATGAAAGACGTGGCTCAATGCGAGGCAGAATGCACGTCACCTACGAGCGCCTGCTTTGAGAAGGCCGGAACTGTTGGCTGTGGGTTTTATTCGTTTTTTTGTCTCTCCGTGTTGCCGGGCAACTTGGGTCTTGTGTTGGTGTTCGGGGTTCTCAGCAGCTGCTACTGTCGCTGCTCTGCCAAACTATTGTGGTTTGAGCCTCTTGATGGTAGTTTCTCGACTTGTGTTACCCCTCAACAAATCTGTCTCTGTTGATGGTAGTTTCTCGACGGGAGTTACTCCGCCATCAATGACGACTGACCGCTGTTCGCAATAAATCAACCCTGTCCACTGTTGGACGCCATCGAAGGAGCTTGGGGACGACAAGCTTATCTACGACGCTCGGAGCGGGCGATTCTATGAGAAGAAGATAGAGGAGGTTTGCCGAGAGGAGTACTGCGCGATCGATGAAACCACCGGTGAGACGGACATACTGCAGAGAGGAGGAAATCAAGCACAATATATATACGTGTTCAGGCGCAGACAAGGATATCAGGCAGCTACAAAACCGGGTGCATCAGGAGGGGGGGTAGGGAGAGGAACCCTTCTGTGTGATGTGACGACGGATTGGAGCATCGTCCTGCCCGGAAGAAAAGCTATTTCTGAGAGCGCTGATTGATAGTAATGACACAAGACAAATCGAAACACAATGGGGCAGAAAGGGTGGTACAAGTATGTCTGGCATGGAAGAGGCGAGAAGGGAGGGGGGAGGGGGTCGCGGACAGGGATGGGTGGAGGGAGTGACGGAGAGTGCGAGAGGATGGGTTCGAAGGGAGGGCAGGGTGATGGAGAAGAGAGAGGGAGGCTGGGGGGAGGAGATGAGGAGGACGGAGGTCGAGGGGGGCAAGCTTGGAGGGGAATGTTAGCAGGAGGAGAGATAGGGAGATGGGGAAGGGAGACACAGGTACAAGTGCTTGGACAGCAGCCAAGGGAGGAAGAAGGATGAGCCAGGCAGGCAGCGGGTTACTGGCCTTTTGTCTTAGCGAGTGAAAGGAGACCGGTACCCTCAAAAAGTCAAATAATCAAACGTAGACTACTTACAGTGCATCTATGGATGCTCTCAAACAGAGATGGACAGTTAGTATCATCACCGATGTATCTACATCACGTACTACGCAGAAGCATCGAAATTTTAGCTTCCATCACACGGGAAGCATTCACATAGGAACCAAAAGGAACCGGCGTCCTCAAAATCGTTTTTTTTTAAAGCAACCGAGGCGTCTCAGGCGGACAGGCGGGGGGGGCGGCCGCTTTTGACGGATGTAGAGGAGGAACGACGTGCCTGTCGTGGTGGGCAAATGGACGAAGAACTTGCAACTCAACGATCCGTCGAAAGGCCGTCCACGGAAATACCGGGATGTGGGGGGGGAACCTCGCTTTGTGGACGATAAACGAAGTCGAAAGTGGTGGACCTGATTTTTGATTTGGTCATATACTTTATGCCATCTAGACTTGATGCCGCTTTGCGGGGACACACACGAAACGTAACTGTCAAGAGATGCGCACCGAAACGTAACTGTCGAAGAGATAGCAACAGGACCTTTTTTTTCCAGTTCGATTTCATGCCGGCATTTGTCGGGTTGCACTTAATAGTACCCGGCTTAAAATCAGGTTCACCACCGTACCAAGCATATGCGTTGTGTTTTTTCGCGTCAGGCACGTCTTTCCAACGAAGAAGACATACCACGTAACTGCCGAGAGCCTAAAGCATCACCAAGTCTTGTGTGGGGCGTAATGGTGACGTTTACATGCCGCCGTCCCCAACTTTAAGGCAAACCGATGCTGCTGACAACCGGAGAGAAGGAGCGCATCTTCACGGACGCCATCCAGAGCTTCTATTACAACCAGCGGCAGATGCTGGACGACGACGACTTCGACAAGCTTAAGGAGGACCTCGCGTGGGAGGGAAGCCCGGTGAGAGAGAGAGAGAGTCTGTGTTTGTATTTTCTTTAGTAGTATCGACCGCGCGATCCGGCTGACGAAGGAAAATTCGCCAGTCTCTCTCGTGTGTGTCTGTACATGAAGTCAAACACATCTCTGTGTTCTCTTTAGAAAATGAACGCACAAAAAGTCAAGCAACACTCTGTGCGTGTCTGCTTAGAAAATGAGCGTACATAAAGTCAAAGAACTCTCGAAGTCAAAGAAGGACTCTTAATATCTTCTTTGAAACGGAACATGGAAGTCAAAGAAGGGCGTGCCTCCTTAGGAAATGAACGTCAATGAAAACTATGAAGTACTTATCTATTGGAGATTGGACACTCCCGTTCGAAGGAGGGGTGTTGGAATTCTTTGCAGTTACCGTTGAGGATGATAGTCTGCTCCAAGCCTTTTCACGAGAAAGCCTTAATGCCAGCAGCCGGAACGAGCGTTGTTGCTCTTAACCTGGTGCTTGCTCAAACTGTGGTGTTTCTGCGTCTTTTCCGCCTTCCCGTCGCGTGTAGTGGTCGATGCAGTGTCGTGGGTCCTAGCTGCGTGTGCATGACCTTGCTTTCTTGCGCGCGCGCGTGTGTGTGCAGGTGGTTTTGATGAACCGAGACGAGCAGCTGTTCATGAGTGCCATGGCAGCCTACAGTCGCGGCGAGAAGATTATCGAGTGAGTTAATGTAATTGGAAGTATTTTTTTTCTGTGTATCTCTCCGTGGTTATCAATTATGTAAAAAACTCACTAGGCATTGATAACCAGTCTTCCAAAAATACATATGCTTTGAAGTATATATGTGAAACACGATGGAATCGAACGAACAACTTCGTTGCTACCGACACTTGTTGCTTCCTACATGTACACCCGTCCGTCGGTATTGATGTTTTCGCTTGGCCTAGCTTATTATGCGCCGGTTTGACACAAAGCCGCCGGGTGTGTGTATGTTGGTCATGAATCGCGCGGAGTACGTGGCGTCACGTTTGCCCCCCCCCTACCCCCAGCCCCACGCTTCAAAAACCTTTGGGTGTTGCCGTGTACACAGTTGTGGCCTCGGTGGACAAAAATTAATCAAACGAAATGAGACATGCATGACAAGGCGGCACGAACAAGAACGTTTCACAAGGCGGCCTGTTCTCTCGTTCGTTAGTTCGTTCGTTCCTTGTGTTCGCTTTTCCTTTTCCTCGCGCAAAACCACAACAGTGACGAGGAGTTCGACAAGCTGAAGGCGTCTCTCCGAGAGGCCGGTAGCGTCGTAGCCGTCAGCACGGAGCCCAAGTGCTACATCGACACGGGTATTTGCACCGTCACCTTCCAGGTACGCGGGAAGGGTGGGTGGGGGACGCGACGCAGCTTGCTCTGTAGGTTGTCGTTCACGGTTATCATCCCCCTTAGCTGCCAACAAGATTGCCTCGATAAGATTGCCTCAATAAGATTGCTCACGCCAGAAGCTGCAACAGCGATTGATTGAAAGCGTTTCCACCAACGATGTTTACGGGGGCTCTCCGTCCCGAGCCGTTTGCGTGGTCAACGGCAACTAACTACCATAGAAGTGGGTACCCCCTCCCCGCCACGGTGCCCTGCTGAACCAACGTGCAAAGTACGGAATAGTAGACTGGACTTCAATTCAATTACGACGCTTACGGGCGCTCTCATGAGTAGCCTGCTTGGTCTTGGCACACACTTGGCCTCTCAAGCCTATCTGTTCACCTTGGAGGTTTTCGGCTCGCATTTGCGAAGTAGAAGGGGTCACACGTAGTAATGCTATCGGTGATACGTTTCGTCGAATATGTACGACGCCAGCCCTGCAGAAGCCACGAGTTGCGACGGCCTTTTGTTGGAACCGAAAAGAGACCGTACGTTGACGCTGCTGGCCAAGTGTGTGGCTCGACAGGGCTTGTGACTCTGGGTGTTTGCCTCAAATCCTGCGTGTCCGTTATCGTCGAGAGAGCACGCTATCCTACCGCCCTTCTCTCCTATGTACTGCGCCTGCTCCTAACTCCTTTCGGTTTTGTCTCATGTCTGTCTGTCTCTTGCCTCTGTCTGCTTTTCCGTCCGTCTGCCCCTCTCCCCCCTCCCCCCTCCCC
>CACKRE030005108.1:268813-303678 GCA_902602495.3 Ectocarpus sp. CCAP 1310/34
GCGGTGGGCTCTGCTGTAGCTTCTGCTCCCCGCTGTAGCTCCACAACGAGAGACTCCCACAGGATGACCAGGGTAGCGGCTTGAAGCTACGGGCTAGCCCTTCAATTCAAGCTACACAGCAAGCTCCACCTCTCAGTGGTAGTCCGGCTACAGCGTATCGCGCAATCTCGCTCTCAATCAGATGCTACGCTCTCAATCAGGCGAATATGTTGTTTTTCCTGTACCCAAAACAATCAAAGCACTTCGCTCAGTATTGGGAAGGGTAAACTATGTGAGGAAATTTATACCCGACCTTTCTACGGTCATCGCACCGCTAGTCGAACTCACACAAAAAGAGCATGTAAAATCAATCGCAAAACGTTGGAACCAGGAACATGATAAGGCTTTTGCAGATATCAAACGTTTACTCAGCAAAGCACCTGTGTTATGTTTCCCTGACTTTACCAAAGACTTCGTGGTTCACGTAGATGCTAGTGAAGTTGGTGCAGGAGCATTCCTGGGCCAAAAGAACGGCGACGATGTGAATATTATCGCTTATTTTAGCCAACGATTTAACAATGCTCAACGTCATTACTCTGCGACGATGAAGGAATGTTACGGTGTGGTCTTGAGTTTACAACACTGGCGACCCTACTTATGGGGCAGACATTTCGAAGTTGTCACGGATCACGCGGCATTGAGATATTTGTACACTATGCAAGACACGTCTAATATGCTGACCAGATGGGCAATCGCTTTGCAGTCCTTTGGCTTTACAGTGCGACACAAGCCGGGAAAGTTACATGTAGTCAGTCCCAGACACCCTATCGCGGTTGTTTGCGTTCGATCACCAACAACAACAGTTGGAAGCACCGCAACTTGCACCGATATGTAGGAATATGCCTGATGACCCTGCGCTGCACTCGAATGTTCCATCACGTCCGTACCAAGTGTCTGCAGATCGATTGGATAACTTGCGACCGGTTCAAAGTGATCGCGAATTATTCGCTGAGAAATCAGTGTATATTAGCGCGACCAACGTATTTGAAACTATTAACCGCGATATCTTGCGTGAGAAACAAGCTCTTGAATATGGCACATATGTCGACTATCTTCCAAAAACCTGACGCCCAATTACCTGATAACGAGACAAAACAACATATTCGCCTGATTGAGAGCGAAGTATCTGATTGAGAGCGAGAGCCAAAAAAAATGAAATTTCGGGTCCAGACGCCTCTTGCCATTTCTTGGCAAGTAGGGGACGGGCTATTCCAAGAAGCGGTGCAAATTGAAGGTCTCATCAGCAGCTTCGCGAGCATATGCGTGTCATCGTCATCGGATGCTGCAGCGAGGAGCTAGACAAGTTGCTAGATTTGCCCAGATTGGCTATTTCTGCTCAAACTGTTTCAGGGCGGTATCGCGTCGGGCGGTGGGCTCTGCTGTAGCTTCTGCTCCCCGCTGTAGCTCCACAACGAGAGACTCCCACAGGATGACCAGGGTAGCGGCTTGAAGCTACGGGCTAGCCCTTCAATTCAAGCTACACAGCAAGCTCCACCTCTCAGTGGTAGTCCGGCTACAGCGTATCGCGCAATCTCGCTCTCAATCAGATGCTACGCTCTCAATCAGGCGAATATGTTGTTACAACCACTTCCATGTCGTACTACTTCGTGCGTGATGGATTGCTGTTTAAATCGTATTAACCAGGCTACCTCCGGAAGCGTAGTACGTTTAGTGACAAAAAATTAGTGTCGCCTCAGGCCCTTACTGGACTAGTGCTGCACGCCTATCACGACCACGTATTATCTGGAGGCCACTTAGCGTCTAGACCGACTTATGAGAAGATCCGCCAGAAATACTGGTGGCCAACCATGAATCGGGACGTCCGTACTTGGTGTGAACAATGCCAAGCTTGTCAACGTCGAAAAACAGCCCACAATCGAAACAAATTACCAACGGGACATGTACCAGTACAAAGACCGTTCGAACGTATTTCGGTTGACCTAGTTGAATATAAAGTAGAATCAGTTTCAGCCGCCGGGGTACGGTGCAAATATGTCCTATCCATGATGGACCACCTAACCCGATTCACCGTGTTGACTCCGATTCCCAACAAGTCAGCAATCACTGTCGCGCAGGCCATTATCGACCGCATCATCAGCATCTTTGGATCGCCTGAAATGTTGCATTCCGACCAAGGNCCCCCCGCCGCCCCTCCCTCCGGCGCCGCGCCCCTGGTTCCCTCCTCCACCGCCCCTGCCGCCGTGGACCGTCATGCTGAAGTTGCCCACGCTGGGCTGGCGGAGCTGCTGCTGCTGCTGCTGCTGCGATGGTAGCGGCTGCGGCGCCGCCGCCTGCTGCGGCGGGGCCTGCGGGGGTGGCGGGACCTGCGGGGGTGGGGAAGCGGCGGAGGTGGCGGAGGCGGGACCGGCGTGTACGTGGTGGAGTTGGCAGTCTGGGATACGGCACTGGCGGCTGAACCACCATCCCTTGCAAAAACCGGGGGGGCACGTCGGGGTCGTGGTCGTGGTCCGCTGCCGCTTGGTTGTCGCTGTCTTGGCCCCGGCCGTTCCGCTCTTCCGCTTTGCACTCGTGGCGGGGGCGAGGGCGGCGGCCACGGTGGGGAGAGGCCATTGGGCTGCCTTTTCCGCGAGACTCTGGGTGTGATCTTCCTCGAGCAAGGTCTTCAGGAGCTTGAATCGCGGAAATGGGACGGCATCCGTGGCGTCCGCGGTGGGGGGGCCGTCCTGGTGCGTCCAGCGTAGGTCGTATGCCATCTTGTGTAAAATGCGGAAACCGTCTTCCAAGCCGCGGTTGATGGCATCCAGGAGGACGTTGCGGACCCGGTTTTCATGGGGCTGCAGGCCTGTGTAGTGGAGGGTGAGGTACGTAGCCAGCTTCCTTGTAATCGATGCGAACTCCGCCCTCCAGGCCGCGACGCGAAGCTTGGCATTCTCCTCGGCCGTGTCCATGCCGTACTCGATCGTTTTGAACAGCACGGTGATGAAGGTGTCGAAGTGGACCGTTACGGGCATGGCAGCGAGGGCGGCGTTGGCGGACTTGGGCGGGAAACAGTGCTCGATTTTTATGTCCGTCAGGCTACACATCTGTTTCCCTCCCTGCTCTGTGATGTGTGAGTATTCGCCGGCGACCATTTTAACGAAGGGCACGTCGACCGGGGCGCGAGTGTCGAATCCGCCCCGCGCGAGGAGCCACAGGGGGCCCGTCGCTTTCCAGTCCTCAGCCCTCATCTTCTCCGTCATCTTCGACCCCGCGGTCGCCGGGGCGGGCGGCGCGGCGCTAGCGGCCACCACCGGTGCGTTGACGGGAGGAAGAAAGCCGCCGGCGGGTTGTTGCTGCTGCTGCTGTGGCTGCTGCTGCTGTTGTGGCTGCTGCTGCAGCTGCTGCTGCTGCTGCTGCTGCAGCTGCTGCTGCTGCTGCTGCTGCAGCTGCTGCTGCAGGATCTGTCCCTGCTGCGCCACCTGTTGGTGTAAGGCCGCCATTTGAGCTTGGTGAGCGTTCATGAACTGGGTGAGCATGGCCTGGATACCGCCGAGTGGGTTCGCGCCGGCACCCTCCTCTGGTCCGTTGTTTGCCGGGGGGGCGTCGCCGCCGTTGTGCACGGCTGCCGGGGGAGCGGCTGCAGCTGCGGCTGCGTCGGCGGCTGCGACAGCGGCTGCGGCAGCGTTTACAGCGGCGGCAGCGTCTGCGGCGGCGGCGTTGGGTGCAGCGGCGTTGGGTGCGGCGCCGTCATACGCGGGTGCGGCTTCGGCCGCGGCTGCGTCTGCTGCTATCTTTGCCTGGACCGCATTTTGCACTGATGGATCCATGGGCAAAATCGATCAAGGCCCTAACTTCCACGCTCCTTCCTCTTGCTTCCTCAACTAGTTGTTTGACTGCACTAGCGTTCTCTTCCCCGAGACGCGGGTGCACAAGAAGACTGAAGACATTGCACGCAGGGGACGCTCAGCACCCGTCCCCTGCTTTCTTTCGAATTCAACAAACGCCTTCCACAAACAACGCTTTCCTTCTGAACGCTACATTTTTCTCGATGCTTTCGAAATTTGTCATTACAAAAAAAAAGCTATTATTATTTTGCGTACCCCCTTTGCTCGCCAAGGGGGAGGGGAAAAGAGCGGAGACCAGGCAGGGTAACACCACACACGCCCCCGGTCTACTCCTTACGATTAGTATAAACATCAGCCACCCAACAGACAGAGACATATAAACTCTGTCTGCCCCCCACAACCGCTGATAGTACCGCACCGGCTTGTTCGTACTAAAACCACGAGAGAACCCCACTAGGCCCATCAACATTAGTATTGCAATTGGGCGAAACACCCGGGCCACCAAAGAAAAAACCCATTTCTCGTCTCTCGCTACTCTCTGTTCCCCTGACCTTCCCATCGCGCAGCAGAAAAACACGCATGTACCCGGACACCAGGACACCCACATATAAGCCATATGATATGTATGCGTATCCACCAATCAATCAGACTCGTCACGCACGTAACGGGGAAGCGCGCAGCACCAACATAGCCACACACAGCAGCCAGGAGTGCACTCCCCCAACCATGCAACGGTCCGATACGCCCAACAACATGCGTCCTGCATATACAACCTGAAATGCGATATACACAAATCCCACTCAAGAATAAATGGGACGAGCACCTCGGAACTGCGCCCAGCATAGGCACACGCAATCCCGACTGCGGCTACACAGTGAGTCCCCCCCGACGGGCACTCAACCTGAACACAACGCCGCTGCTCCTATTTCCATGTCCACTGACACTCCCAAAAGCAAGGGTGGGTGGGTGGGAAAAAGAAACGTCACGGCAGAAAACAACCCTTGGCCACCACACGCACACGTGCTCTCGCTCGCCCCCGGTAAACACGGCGAAGCGAGTACAGACTGAAAACAGAACACCAACACGCTCGTCCGCTTCCTGCTTTCTGATTGGCCAAGGTTTATTTCTGCCGCTTCTCACAAAACGCAGATTTCCCTTACTTCGTCAGTCAATCTTTCGCTTTTCTCGATGCTTTCGAAATTTGTCATTATTATTTTGCGTACCCCCTTTGCTCGCCAAGGGGGAGGGGAAAAGAGCAGAGACCAGGCAGGGCAACACCACACACGCCCCCGGTCTACTCCCTACGATCAGTAAACATCAGCCACCCAACAGACAGAGACATATAAACTCTGTCTGCCCCNTGCTTTTCTCGATGCTTTCGAAATTTGTCATTTTTATTTTGCGTACCCCGTTTGCTCGCCAAGGGGGAGGGGAAAAGAGCAGAGACCAGGCAGGGCAACACCACACACGCCCCCGGTCTACTCCCTACGATCAGTAAACATCAGCCACCCAACAGACAGAGACATATAAACTCTGTCTGCCCCCAAACCTAAGCTGGTGCGCCATACTGATCCCCCCCCCGCCCCCCTTTTATTTTGGCAAACCATGCACAACATATACCACATACAACATATGCAAAACATACGATATATATGTACAACGTACAATATATACGGCACACAATATGTACAGCAAAATACCATCGGTACAACAAGGATCTCGACATACACAACGTGCCACGGAACCCCTTCACACGTCACCCCATCGGGTACCAGCTGCTGCTGCTGCTGCTGCTGCTGCTGCTGCTGCAGGATCTGTCCCTGCTGCGCCACCTGTTGGTGTAAGGCCGCCATTTGAGCTTGGTGAGCGTTCATGAACTGGGTGAGCATGGCCTGGATACCGCCGAGTGGGTTCGCGCCGGCACCCTCCTCTGGTCCGTTGTTTGCCGGGGGGGCGTCGCCGCCGTTGTGCACGGCTGCCGGGGGAGCGGCTGCAGCTGCGGCTGCGTCGGCGGCTGCGACAGCGGCTGCGGCAGCGTTGACAGCGGCGGCAGCGTCTGCGGCGGCAGCGTTGGGTGCAGCGGCGTTGGGTGCGGCGCCGTCATACGCGGGTGCGGCTTCGGCCGCGGCTGCGTCTGCTGCTATCTTTGCCTGGACCGCATTTTGCACTGATGGATCCATGGGCAAAATCGATCAAGGCCCTAACTTCCACGCTCCTTCCTCTTGCTTCCTCAACTAGTTGTTTGACTGCACTAGCGTTCTCTTCCCCGAGACGCGGGTGCACAAGAAGACTGAAGACATTGCACGCAGGGGACGCTCAGCACCCGTCCCCTGCTTTCTTTCGAATTCAACAAACGCCTTCCACAAACAACGCTTTCCTTCTGAACGCTACATTTTCCGTGCAAATTCAGAAATATGCGGGAATTCCCGCCTTCTGCCTTTTGAGTGTGAAAGCGGTGGCGGGCTGTTCGTTTTTTCGACACGTGGAATCCTGTCGTCCTGGCGTGTGTCTTCGTGTAAAGAGTCGATTCCCGCATGATTGTATTTGCTGCTCTGGAGCACCAAATACAAAAATACCCGCGGCAGAACTTTGGTGACAGCTATGCCAGATGGCGGGTGCCGGGCGGATCCCTGCCAGCTACCGTATTCTACACAAGATACCACACCCCGGTGATAACATTTTGAGCTTCAAAAATATTATCACCGGGTGTGGTATTGTGGGGGGGGTGTGGTATCTTGTGTACCCCGGTGATAAAGCCTAGCTCGCAGGAGCTCCTCAGGGGGTGTGATAAACCAGGGGGTGTGGTAGCACATGCGACCACCCACAGGGAGGGTTTGGGGGTGGGATAAAAAAGGGGGTGTGATAAAATGGGGTGTGATAACACGTCGGAACACCCAAAGAGTGTGTTCGGGTGTGTGATAAACAGGGGGTGTGATAACTCGTCGAAACACTCAAAGATGTGTTCGGGGGTGTGATGAAAAGGGGGTGTGATACACTGCTTGTGGAGTTGAACCGCTGCTGCCGCACCCTGAAGGGGTGTGGTATTGCGGGGGGGTGATGGCAATGCCTGTACGACACTTGCCGCTGCTTTGCACTACCACAAAAAGGGGCTCAAGGGGGTTGACGAAACTCTTGGGCACATGACCTCGGCGATGACTCAACCCCCTCAACGCCGAAGAAAGTTCACACACTGTACCGTATGTCAGCAATCGTGACGGCGTGATGGAGCATCGGAAAACGGTATTTTAAATCGAAGGTACCTCGCCCGATATGATGTCGGGGGATGGCCACAAAGTGCGCCATCCGTTCTGCCCCCTCACAAAAAAAAACAGGCTGCTGCGTACTACCTTGCTGGTAGGTACGGCCAACAGAGAGTTGAGCAAAGCCAATACACATCGGAGACCCCGAACCACAAACCTACACTACGAAACAAGCAAACGTTGCACTCCACACGGCTAAGAAATCAGCCGACATTGCAATCACGCTCCAAGACGACGAAGGAGAGAAATGCACGCCAAGAGAAAATGAGAAGGACAACACGAGNGGTGTGGTATCTTATGAGGGTGTGGTATCTTGTGTAGAATACGGTATTGCGGATTTGCCAGCGCCGGGATTCCCGCATCTCTTCACCCAACCGGAACGGGAAAGTAAAACCGCCAAAATTTCGCCAAAATCGGATGCGGGAGGCGGGAATCGAGTTTGAAAGATGTCTCCGTAAAGTCATCTATCCGACTGCATACGCACGCACACGAACACGCACCCGTTGCACACACAACACCAGCAACCCGGGAGACTCTAAGGAATCCAAGATACCAGCACCAGGCTGGTATCTTCTCCTTGAGTACTTGTTGGCAAACGCTGCCGCGATAGCGTCAGTCATGGTTCTCCGAGGGAGCCTTGCGTGTGCCCTGGTTCTCCTTGGCATCGTCGATGGATTCATCGCGCCTGCTTTCATTCCGCCAGCGACAGCGGGGGCACGGGTCAAGTTACCAGTGGCAAGCTCAGGTAAACCGACCTGTTTTGGCGCGGGGAGAGATGGTAGTGAAGGAAGGGGGGCGGGGCATGTTGACTGCTGCCGTGTCCATGTTGTATGAATTGAAAAAGGAAAAAGGCAAGTTCCCGTTCACGTCCGATCGGCCGATGACGACATCGCAAGTTCAAACATCAAGCCTGCGTGGTAGTGGCGACAATGGCCCACAGTCAAGTACCTCCTTTTAGCCGAACACGTGGCCACTCTTCTTTCTGACGGGCGTTGGTACTTGCTACTGGCGGAGAGAGAGACAGTCTTGGAGTAGTAGAGCCATTTGGAGCGCGAAGGGGGGGGGAGAAGAAGCAAACACGTGGGGTGTGCTGCTGGCTCATGAAAACAATGCCAGATATCAGAATTGAACCTGCACGTTCTTGGCACACCAGCTTCCTTGCTCCGTGTTGCCTCACACGCGTTGCAATTTCGTAATCTGGTGGAAAGTCAGAAGCAAGGGGCATCACATATGGGTTTTCATCCGTCAATATGGTGGCGTCGGACCCGCTTGTAGGTTTTTGCTTGTCTTCAAGGGTCTGGGAGAGCCATCCCAGACTGCCTACTTACCACAGAACCACGGAACCGAGGTAAAAAGGGAGGGTGAAACTGACCGTGGCGTGCTCGACTTTGTCAGTTGAAAGCGTTGCACACCCCCCGTCGAAGGGCCAAACGCCTTTACCTCCGCAACATCAGTGTTGCGATGGTTCACCCCCCCGTAAGGCATCAACAATGTCCCCGGATTTTTGCGGTATTCACTCAACTGAACTGTGGCTTCTGGTTCAGCACCAACAGCAACCATAGCGGGAGCGGCGCCGAGGGCTCCGTTGGTCGACAGGAGAAGCAGAGCTCTTACAATGACTGCCAACAAGGCACCGGACCAGGTAAGCATGTGGTGTTACACACGGCGAACATGTCGGCAATGTGTCTCAGGCGTTTTCTTTGTTCGTGGTACGCTGAACTGGCATGCCAGTCGACGCATGCATACCGGTTTTCCTCCACTCACTGAAATTACGACCACATCCCGTTCGAATGTGGGTATATCTCGAACGGGTAGCCTTTCTGTGTGTGTATTTATTTTTCCTAATACCCGAAGAGTTTCAGCGGTCCCACCCCCCTCTGTCTGAATCTCCCTCCGTCGCGTGTGCTTCTCCTGTTGCTGCGATGGGGCATTGTCACGGCGCGGAGGGCGCAGACCGTCATCGCCAACGCCGTGCCCTTAACCTTCGCCGCGGGGTGCTCGGCCGTCGCCAGCGCGGTTGCCGAGATAAGCCCACACGTGAGTGCAAGGATGCCCCCCCCCCCCTGGTGTGCGTTCATGTTATAGGAGTATGTGCAGATGCGTTCTGAATTACTGGAAGGGCTTTCGTAATGCCTGCGGAGGGCATCGCCACCGCACCCTGCTCGAGTGTGCGCTTCACATGCCGCGCGGGTGTTGTAATTCGTTGGCGTCGTTTCGACCACGGCTCTCGCCCTCCTTCGACAACAGGTCTGGCGCAGATGCATACCACCTATGTTGGCACAGCAGCGCCGTGGCTTTGTCTTATTTTACCTCAATGTTAAGTAGGCATCGAAAAGTGGCATGAGGGGTTTTGTGCCGCCCACTCCCCTTCCATATGTCTCCAAATACACTCCGCATAGATAAGCACAGGGTGATCGAACCAAACTTGCATGTGCATGAGTAGGCCGTGTTGTAGATTGCCTCAAGCCCTACATGTGCCAATGCCAGTTAACTAGGGCATCCCCACAAAATGTTGTGGACAACAGGTGATAACTTACCTACCTTAGCATCCACGGATAGGCAGTTGTCGTTGGGGGCGAAGTCAAGCCACTACACGGATGGTTTGGACCTGACAAAGGGTTTCCAAAATTTCTCACGTCCGCAAAGTTAGCACGCCATATACTCCGTTGCGACGCTTGGAGACGTTTGAGAAGCTGCTCAGCGAACGGGAAATGTACACGTAGCATGTTGCATCGCATGATGTATCCGGTTCCATTGTTTCCACCACTGCTGCGCGGTTTCGTGTGGGAAACAGGCCGCCGCGTTTGTTCAGCTCGTGTGCCTATCGATTTGGCTCGGAATGAGTGTCTACGCCACCTTCATCTGGCCGGTCATCACAGGCTTAAACATGCGGGACTCGTCCGAGTTCGCATCTTTGCTCGGGAAGCTGGGACCATCGTGAGTCGAGACATGCGTTTGTGTTTGTCATGGGGGGTTGTGCCCCGCACATACATGCGTTTTTTGCTGGTTTTGGGCGTGCTACTGCGCCTCGCTCCATATCACCCTCTCCTTCTCGCCGACCAGGGGCGTGAAGCACGCTGGCATCCCGTCCGCTCGCGCTAATATACCCGCGAATTAGCGGTGCGGGCTGAGTCTGCCTTTCTTGCACGGGTTGAGGATAGATTGTATGGTTCGGAACTGTAGCTCTTGTCTTGCGCAATGTGTCAGCCTATGTCCCTTGTAGGGATCGGTCTTTGGGTGAGAGGGCCGGCATGGACTGTTTCGTAGCAGGAAATGACACGACACGAAAGAGTTCTAATACTTGTTTCTTGTTTGTGATAACCCGTTCATCAGGTTTGTCTATCGAGCCTAGCGAACAGGGTGTGTTTCGCAACTGCCTACGCTGTAGATGAGCAGCATGCTATTATAGCCAACAAAAATATGCGAACAGCAGTTGCTCGAATGCCCTCAGATGTTGACTGCCCAGCGCCAGATCACATTGAAGAAGCAGGGCGCTGTCAGTACTCGCGTTGACATCAGTCGCAAATATGTATTTCCCCCCTGCCCCCAACCCCCGCTCTCCCGTATTCCCACCGCCAAAATATAACTTCGGTCGGTGTGGGTGCTACTCTACACCTACGCAGCGAAACTAACGCTTCTTGTGCTGTGGCGGCCCTGTCCATGCTTGCGCGTCGGTGTGTTGTTTGCTTTTCGTTTTCGCCCTGAGGACAGTTACCTTCAGCTATCCGTGGCGATGATCATGAGCCTGGGAACGTCGAGTCTCGTGATTGGACACGCAAACGTGAGAGAGCCCCTTGTGCATGGATACCATGCGGCTCACACGTACCGCTCGAACGCCTTCCCGAACAGGACGGCACTCAGACGTTGTTGGTGGTTTTCACATGGGTTGTTTCTCCTGTCGTTAGCAGGTACCATGACCATGTGGAATGCAGCTTCTGCTCCCGGACGACGTAGTCCCCTTCCTCTGCAAGCAACCCGAGCACCTTCCCACTCTCCTTGCGCGCGTGCCGTTCTCCTGCTTGACAGACAACGCAACTTGTTATCCTCGGGATAGCCCTCGGCATCACCCTGTACAACGCCATCGTCCTGGAGCCGTCGGCAGTAGAGGCTCTTGAGGAGGAGCAGGTTAGTGTTCCCGTTGGTGATAATTCGTTGGCGGGGGTCGTCGCGGTTCTTGTCCCTAACGCGTGCGTTGGGATGCTCGCGTGCGCTTTCCTTGCCCCAACGCCGTGTCTGCGGGAACCCCGCACCAGGTGACTGGATGGTGAAGCATGGGTCATCGTGTGATCCAAAATCGCGTGTCCCTCGTTTTCATTCGTGCCCCCTACGTTCGGCGCAGATGCGTGTGAGTAGTTTCTGCCAGCCAGCTCTGGATCTTGGCCGTTACTTGGTTTGTCTGTATGCCGTAGGTGTGAGGTGTGCTGGGCATTGTATCAAAGCGAAGACAGCTGTTGTTGTCGCTGTCGTGGTTGAGATATTGTGGTCGTCCGCTGTGATTGCCGTGTCCGGCGGATCGCCGCTATCGCTCACGTGTTCATGCAAGAATGCCAACGACCGCTAGCGTGTCTTGCTTCGAAGCGACTTGTAGTTGAGTGTTGTGCTGCCACCGGTGATTTGGCTCTCTTCTTTCTGTGCTGCCGTCCTTCTACTATTTCATGCTGCACGGTCGTAGAAGACGCCAGGGGGGGGATAGATTGCTTGTGCTCGATTGGTGACACTTCATACGACCCCTGCTGCTGCTTCTGTTGCTCTTGCGGCTTTTGTCACCGTGACGTTTCGCCTCAGGCGATAGAAATTAAATTGCGAGGGCCGAATAAGCAGAAGATCGCAGCACAAGAAGACCTTCCCAAGATGAACGCAAACTTAGGTCAGTGGATGCCCGACCGGGAACGAGTTTTTTCAGTGTCGAACGAATGCTGTCGTACGTGGACCGTCAGCGGTCGGTTCCGTGCGGCACATGATCCATCCACACACGATGAACACAGGCTTCAACTACGCCATGTTCGTAGAACGCTGTGGCTGGTAAAGCTGTTTTCTGCTGAGGTTGCTGCGAGGTTTCAACATGAAGTTGGGCGGCCCGGTGTTCTGAACTTCCGTGGTCGCAATCGTGGGCGTTTAAAGTTGGGAGATCGGTCCCACTTGTGCCTCGGAAAGATACACACGCCCCTTTCGCGCGAGAAATGGAAAAATGTGTTTTTGAGTTGATCCTATGGACACGGCTCAGGCCCCACTCCGTCATCCGAACCACGAACCGATTAATAGCAAGCGCCACACCAATTCTTATCCGTCGTTTGTCGGCACATGGTGTTGCACGGGATGGGGCTCATTGATGCCTTGGTATTCAGAGCACGGAGCCGAACCACCTCGTGTTGTCTCTCGTTCTATGGACGATCCTATGACCCACGTGTCGCCCAAACGGGCGAGGGTTGAGTAGCTGTCGGACACCACTGCCCCCGCCCCTTTGCCCTTCCGCGAACGTCGACAGTACCATTGATGCCATCGCTCAGTGGTGAACAGAGGTCACTTGTATTCCTCGGTGTACTGCTCCGTTCGTGGTGCAGAAGATCATCGACGAACAATTTAGAAAGTACGCGCGCGCAAACGTGTCCTTGTCTAATGATGTCCTCCGGGTGTTGCGTCGTTCTGTCTTGTTGCTGCCAATCCCTGTCTGAAAAGCGAACTTCCTAGGCGCGGAGGTGTTGCTGGACTTCTTGTGCATTCTGTGCGCGGTCTGCTACGCTTGGGACCTAGCCTCCTCCATCACCTTTGCTTGATGCTTCGGTCTACCGATCGATGTTCATTGGCTGCTTGTTCGAGCAGTATTTACCTGTTGCGTGGTTGCCGTCCAATGTTCGGACTGGTCCCTGGATAAGCACGTATTCGCCGGGGGACCATGATGCACAGCGGTGGTAGGACGACGTTTCGTGAAATTTATCCCCATCCTCGACATGAAGTCATGCGCAAAGCGTGAATATGTGCCGTATGTATGCTATTGCGGGGGGCGGTGAAAAGAATACTGTGGATGGTGGGGGCTTGGCGTACTCCAGACTATCGAGAGGTAAGCCCATTTTGTCATCTTGAGAGCACCGTTTGCGCCAGTCAGCACCTCGAGACGAAACCAACACGGCGGGAGTCGTGGGTATGGCAATGTTTTGTCCTCGATGAGGTGGAATAATGGAATAATGTGGATGAATCTTGTGCGGGAGATCCACAACGGCGGTGGGACTCGGCGGGTTCGGTGTCGGCGTTTCATTGCGATGACGACGTGCACATATTTGTTAATTTGCAAACTTATGGTGACATGTCTGGTTTAGAGCGGAAATCGTTTGCTTGCGCCCCGTTCGTATAGCAGCAGAGGGCATAACGTGTTATTTCTTGCGTTCAGGTCATTTCTCTCTGTGTCCCATAGTGAAACAAATGTGCTTCCAACGCATGCAGAATGATCCTGACCGTGGTGGGACATTGCCCGAAGCACCTGAGAAACCAATTTTTGGTGTTGCGGACAATCTCCGACCATCCTGTTGTTGTTTTTTTGTCGTCCACCAGTGGAGGGCTGGCTTTGCCGTTCCCGGCTTGGCGTTACAATAGTGGGTACACGAAGGCATGGCGGCCGAGGTTCACTTGTGCGATACGGTATTGGCTTGTTTGGGTGGAAGAGGGGCAGGCAGGTTCTGCGTTGTCGGTGAGCCTGGGATACTTGGACTTGTTAGACCGCATGTGAGTGAAAAAGAACCATTTCCGATACTCTTGAACGTAACATGTTCAGTTTTGGTCAATGCTCTACCAAATTTCGTGAGTGTACAAAATGGGGTAAACTCGACACGGCGCTGTATTTGCTGACTGCAGGGAGCCGGACTGGGACGCGGCCTACGTCCTGCCAAGTGGTCGCTCTTCCGGCGAGAGCTCACTCTGTGTCGCGCTATGGGAAAGGTTTTCCTCCGTAGCATGGAGAAAAAAGTGACGTCCATATGGAAGATTACATCGTAGACCAATGTACGGATGGCACGAACACCAACGTCACGCGCAATCGTATCTATCATACGAACACTCCAATGTAGTGAGAAGAAGGAACAACAATTCAACATGCAACGAACGTGTGACCGTGACCGCGCGATTGCCGTCTCCACATGCCTCCCGCCCCTATCCCCTGCCCCCACCAACTCCCGCCCCTATCCTGGTTGGGGTCGCAAAAAGACGATGCACTTAGTCCCGAAGTCGCAAGAGGTATCACACGAAGGCCGAGACGGCACTGTGTTTGTGTTGTGTGTTTTCGTCCTATTAATTATGACGACAATTCCCCCCCATGGCCGTACATGGTCGTATCGTTTGCTGGCCACCTCATCAAAATTCTCAACGAGGCTGGAGCCTACGCATGAGATCCCCCGAAGAGGAGAGATCACACCGAAAAGGGGCGCGTGGACGACAACGCTTCACATCCCAAAAAGCGAAGACCGACAAACCAGCTTTTGGACGTGTGTCTCGTGGTTCACGGCCCTGGGAAATCGGAGCCACGAGCGGTATGCAATCCTACAATTTCGACGTCACTGGAGAAGCGTGTGAAAATAGTGCTGGAGCAGCAAAGCTTACGCCGTCTATGACCTTACTAACCAGAAAAGAAGCTCGCCTCTCAGTACAACAGCACCGACTCAGCGGTGAAAACGTATGGAATCAACCGAGTCTAAAAAAATTGAGACAAACACGCAGGAACTGACCCTCTACGAGGACCACCACTCCTCTACCAAAAACAGATGACAATGTCACCGGCCGACGACTCGCGCACGTATAATACTTTCTCATATGTTACTACTACGGGTACCAATCCAGCGCGAATACTCCTCGAGAACCCGCTTCCCCGGCAAGCCGCAGACGTGAACGCCGCGACGGTTGGAACAACGAACCCAAGGTAAGTGGACCGAGTGGCCTCGTGTCACGACATCGATTCGCGTAAAATCATCGCGCTTTGGAATTCTCCTCCACCTTGGAAAGCATGGATTAGAGATGGCGATATGTCGAGTGAAAGGAGTCTCTCCCTACTTGTGCGAAAGCTGCTCCAGCGACTCGGTTGTCTGAACGACGACTTCCGAAGTGTCGTAGTTGTTCCTGTTAGCGCGAAAGACGAAGGCATAAAGCCGAGAGAATTAGCACCTTGTGAGCAAAACACTCACTCCAGACGCGCTTCTGCGTTATCCTACTCCAACAGCCATGGGGACGAGTTATACAGACGGCTAGAGGGAGCGGGATGGCCGCGTCTGTGCACTGTAAGCATCGGCCTTTGCACTCACCGAACCTCAGCAAATAGGCGAGCAAACACGACAGAAATCGGTTCATCGATTCATCACATACGGAGAACCAGACTGGGTGCCTAGAGGTCCCCACGGCCGTCCTCGACTTGCGAGCGAACGATCCGCCATTGCCATTGCTAAAGGAACACGATAATAAGCTTGGCCACCTGGGCAGCACACGGTGCTACAAGCAAGACGCGCCCTTGCGCGCCCTTGGAAAGCAGGAAACGGGTCGAGGGCATACAGCCCGCCACACCGCACCGGTCGCCCCGGTGGTCTAGTGGGTAGCCTCGCAGCCTGCTAAGGGCCAGGTCATGGGTTCGAGTCCCGGCAGAGAGAGTTTTTTTCTCACTTAATAAATCCTGGTCTAGGATGAAAGCGACGCGCTGCAAAGCTCGTTTGTTCGTAAACCATAATCGACTTCGTAAGTCGCGAGGGAAGGGATTGCTGTACCCTTCTCGCGATAAAAATACCTCAGGCATGAACCGCAGGAGGGGGTCCAACCCCCCCCTCCTATGTGACCCCGGTTGGGTCGTCTAGCTAGTAGAAGTGGAGGATAGGGGTCAGAGGGGCAGACGACAGAGTCCAATGATGGGAGAAAAAACAAAAAAAACAAAACAAACCGCTACTGTAAACAAGCCGCACCAGTCGGCAAGACTGCTTGGGGGTGGGACTGCGTGATGATGAGAGCATGGCTGTGCGGGGTGTCTTACCCAATTCCCGCTATCACCTCAATCAACCCGGCTCGAGATGAGTGATTGTGATGGGTCGCACACCCTACGTTGGAAAAAAGTATGTGCATGTGGGCGGGGGCAGGCGGGGCCTTGTGTCTGTGTATGTGTGGCGAATCACTCCCTCACCCGGTACCCGCAGCCTTCTCCGCCTCGACTTGGCTCTTGATCCAGAAGTACGTCTTGCGGAGACCCTCCGCTATGGTGACGGAAGGGGCCCACGAAAGCTTCTCCCTGATGAGGGTGTTGTCGCTGTTGCGGCCCCTCACCCCCTCCGGCCCGGGAATGTGCCGGATGGGGAGGTCCTTGCCCTCGAAGCCCATAGCAATGGCGGCGAACTTGTTCATGCTGACCTGAATTTTGCGGGCAAGCGGTTCATGCCGTACGCGTGGAGAGAGGAGCGCGAAGCACGCAACACACGCACAGCAGCAGCAGCAGCAGCACAATTGTTGAGGTCGCTGTTGGCGTCGTTCGTGCGCATTGTACGTGTTCATGCAATTGCACAGAACAGAAAGTTCAACATTCTCCGAGTGAAGAAGTGGTGCGACCTCTCATCATTTTCGATCAGACGCTCAGCTCGACCCCAGCCCTAGTGCATAAAGCGTGTCGACCCTAGTACAGAGAAATATCGTGAGAAACAGCCACGAAAAACGCCTCAAAAATATCAAGGGCACGAAAAAAACACAACCGAGTGCCCCCCCCTCTATCGACCGCACATCCCCTTCCTCTCTCCAACGGTGCCCTCTGTCTGTCTCTCTTTCTCCCTCTTCTGCGATCAAGAAGAACAACTCTCGCACCATCTCCTCCGTGCCAAGGTTGAGCGGAAGCTTGTAGTCGCCCTCCATGATGCGAATCGTGCCTTCCACGCAGTCGTCGATGAACATGAACGACCGGGTCTGCTCCCCGTCCCCCCACATCTCGAAGTCCTTCGTCGAGCAGATGGCTTTGCGGCAGAAGGCCGCCGGCGCTTTCTCCCGCCCGCCCTAGCATTCAACAAACACGAAACGAACATCGAAAATCGGTTGAAAAATACTTCGGAGTAGCAGCAGCCGGCGTTCTGCTCTTTGTGTGCGTTGATCGGGGCACAGAATGAACACATTGGCGCTCGTGTACGGCTCTTCCACGTCGTCGTTTCCTGTCGGTCATAACAATTCGTTCGACTAGACGCGTTTGGGCAAGTTGCCATGAAATGTCCCGTCAAGCACAAGATAATAGACCAGGACGAAGGTACCCAGCCAGTTGGGGTCACTTGAGCGGACGTACGAACGAACTGAAGAGCCCGCTGGGCTTGATACGGGCTGTCACGGGCAACAAGTATGGGCAGACAACATGACGTTTTCTCATCAAAGCGTGTTGGTCGATAAGTGGTGTGTTTCCTACCTAGAGTCATGCCGGCCATTCTCTCGCCCCCACCCCGCCGTTCTCAAACCGAGCCCGAATTAACCTAACGAAAGGAGCAAAAGTTGTCAAACCAAAAGGCTACTCTCTTTTGAGGGAAGGGGGGTTCAAATGATGCCAGACAAGCTATTTCGGGTACGGCAACACACAATACCAGGGAGGCGCACACTCACGCGCATACAAACATACGGACGAACGCGCGCCGGTGGGTCCAACGGTATTGTCTCGATCCCGCGAAGACTTGATCGCGAAAGACGACACACAAACGTTCGCGCACATGCACCCCACGTCTCAGAAGACAAGCAGAGGAAGCGTCTACCTAATAAAATGCCTTACCACAGAAACGAGAAAAAACAACATTTCAATGTATCCTTCAAAAGCGTACATAAATACCAAAAATGCCTGCACCCGTGTCTTACCTTCCACGTCCCGCGCGGCCCGTAGACGTTGTGGTACCTTGCCATCCTGGTCTCGATGGGGAAGTCAGCGGCGTAGGCCTTGCACATCTCCTCGTGGTAGAGCTTTTCCAGGCCGTACGTGTCCTGTGAGGTCGTCGGTGCGCACGCGTCTCGAGTGAGTGCATGCGAGTGATGTGCGCGTTTGCTCTGTTGGTACCAAGATCGGCCACGCTACCAAGACGCAAAGCCTCGGAGCGACAAGAAAGCATAGCCACGCTTTCAACATAGTCCGCGGGGACCACCCGAAAGGTACAGGAGGCCGCAGAGTAACACTGTACATAACGGTGTAAATCTTAGCTTGAGCGTACTGAGTGGCTGGTGTGCTTCTAGCCTTCGCGTTCTCAAGGTCGAGGCATTGGCCTCGCACTCTGGCCGACAGGCCGACGAAAAGATGCGATGTGTCCTCCCTTGTGGCCGACCAAGTGCTGGTACCCTTCGGTTCTTGCCCGTACATCTAGCTTGCCTGAGGCTTGGCCGGCCAAGCGTCGGCCTCCTTCAGACCCGGGTTGCTGGGGTCTAGCTGCAGGTCTTCGTTGTACACGCAGGCAGTCGAGGCGTAGAAGTAGCGCTTCGCTTCGTTCAGCCGCGCGGCCTCCAGGATGTTGGAACCTGCAACGAGCAAACAGAGGGCACCAGAGAAAAAAGGAGGGTGGGGGATGAGGGTTTGGGGCAAAACGAGAGCGAGACGGGTGTTTAGCCTTTTCTAGGATTGTATGCATCTTTTCTAGAATGCACGCTTGGGACCTTTGAAACGTTTAGAAATCGTCGTATACCCTACATAACGTGGCGGCTAGTTCGTCAACATTGCTCTCTGCCCCCCTTTCCCCCCCCGGACTTTCCCCTCGCTCATCAAACATCAAAAATGCGCCGAGGACTACTCACTGATCATGGTGTTGTTGAACAGCAGGACGCACTGATTGCTCTCTATGAAACCCATGCCCCCCATGTCGGCCGCGAGGTTGTACACCTGCTCGCAGCCGACCGAGGCCGACACGCAGTTGGGCAGGCTGCGCAGATCGGTGTGCGCGAACACGCTGCAGAACTCCTGGATCGGCGGCGGCGGTGGTGCGTGCGCGCGCGCACAAACAACCAAAAGGAGAGTTGGCGTCGGTTGGCATTGCAGTGAGCGTTGGCGGAGCCCAGGTAACAAATAGGGCGTGAATCAACGGCGCGGGGAGGGCTACGCTGCGTTGTTGCTGCACCAACGGTAGTGTTTCGAGGCGATTCGAATATAAAACAGGCTTCGCCCACTTTCGTGGGCGGGTTGTGGGGGCAGGTAATAACCCAACGCAGGCAAAACCTCTCGCTCTTTGACCACATAGCTGGGCACTTGAGAAACGTAGTCCCAATACATGCAAAAAAGGAACACAATACCACTTTGCATCTGTTGAAAACTAGAGCCAACGAGTGTAGTGTCCTACGATATGGGGGACTCATATCTGTTCGTAGGCCATAGAGGCAACAGGAACTCAAGCCTCGGCGGCAAAAATCACAGGTTCCTGTAGAGCACTCTTCTGCAGCAGCAGTTTCGTGCCAGGACAAGCGGTGTCGCGTGCATTGGCCGTCGACATGTGTTCAACGAGCTGACTGTCCTCAACCCTTGTGTCCAACTTCCTTGGCTTGAAGCAAAATCAGTAGGGTTTGCAAGGCCAGCTGGAATACAAGAAGGGTGGGGTGGGGGGCGCTTGACGTTTGTGTGCGCTGTGGTAGCTGGGAGACTACGAGCACTTTGTTGTACGAAGAACAACGCCGTTGGCGGTAAGGAAAGATGGCACCCAACGCCACCGCAAGAAAGGCATCTAAAGCAGTACTGCCGGACGGGTGGCCTGTACGAGAAGCACATCGCGACTTCCTGAAACTACCCCCTCTACTCTCCCCAAGGACCAAAAAGGCTCCCAACTCTGTGTGTTTTCGTCCTATTTCTTATGGCGATAGTCCCCCCATTTTTCGTGGGTGAGACGTGTACCACTCTTTTTCAACGTATGCAGAGTACTACATTTTTCAGTGTATTTTTTCGTACAACTACAACCATCCATGGTCACACAGGAGGGGGTAAAAACCAGGGCTTTTTCTTCTTTTTTATTTATTTTCACGCCCCACCTTCCTCCTGCGGTGCATGCTGAACTTTTGTTTTTATCGCGAGAAGGGTCCAGCCGTCCCTTTCCCTCGTCAACGGTGCTAACGTCGAAGTTTGGTACTCACCAAAGCATTTCAGCTGTATTTCGCTTTCACCCGCAAATTTTACAAAATTGTCACCCCATGGAGATTCGCACTCACGACCTCTGCGACTAGCGGTTTACGAGGATACCACTAGACCACCGGGGCGACCGTACACATATCAGACAAGCTTTGTCCCGAGGCAATAACTTAACCGCAGCTATTACAACGTTCTTCAGTCCGCCGAAAGCGGGCTGACTACGACACGATGCATCAACGCACACGTGCACGGAGAAATACAAACGCGACATCATTGAGACCACTACTTTGCTGTGAAGCCTGATCGATACATCTCACTGCTCGAAGGGGGGGGGTGTAGCAAACGGTGATGCGCGGCGAAAAGTAAAACCTCAACAAACGTGGAACGAGGAACGTATTCAAATTTAATTCTCTCGTGCGGCACCTTCGGCTCCATGAACTCGTTCGCCTTCCAGTCGGCGCACACAACGTACCATCCCTCCCCCTTCAGCCGCTTAGCAAGGTGCGATCCGATGAAGCCGGCGCCTCCAGCGATGAAAACCTGTAAACACATGCAGCAGACACCGCAACGCAGCCAGTACGTCGCAAAGGAGTACAATACGACGACCGAGAAAAACAAACAAACATAATACACATAAATAGGGGTCAATGAGAGAGAGAGAGAGCGAGAACCACGGCATGAAGAGATGTAACGGAAAACAGCAGTCCCGAGAGAGAAGAAAGACATGCAGAGGAAAACGAGCAACATCTCACGCGGCCTCAGTCGGTGTCGCTCACCGGCAAGCTAGTGGGCCCCGCCTTGATGCACGGGGCGGACAACGTTGCCACGACCACGCAGAGCAAGCACAACAAAATAAGAGGAAAAAAAAAAGGCAGAGAAAGAAGAAACCTCGTGCTCCTCCCAAGAAAGCCCACATCGTGCTACACCTGAAGGCTACCCCGCTGCGTTTTAGTCCTACCCAATTTCCCACAAGACCGTCCACGGCAACAGGCATGTATGTCCTCCTCAGACATGGCACATCGTCCGAGGACGAACGACCTTGTTCCGCTCGCCGCGTGCTTCAATGAACAGGTTTCGGTGAGACAGTACCGCATTCGTCCGTGTGCACTCACCCCCCTTGGGGACATCGTCTCTTTCAAGGCCCGCTTTCTCCACTACCAAGAGGGTGAAAAACGCCAAACGGTACGCACACATTGTTGCAGTCTTTGGAAATTGATTTGGGCATTTCAGCAGGGGTACACGGGTAGAACATAGCAGCGGACAGAAGGGACACGCAGGGTTCGAGCAACGAGCATTTCCACGGCCGTCCATGCCTTCCGGCACCGGCACGCGTCCTCTCCCCGTATTGAGCGATCGAGATTCGCACCTCGGTCCCCCAAGGGAGTGGATAAGAC
Source organism: Ectocarpus sp. CCAP 1310/34 (assembly GCA_902602495.3). NCBI lineage: Eukaryota > Phaeophyceae > Ectocarpales > Ectocarpaceae > Ectocarpus > Ectocarpus sp. CCAP 1310/34. The sequence goes on from CACKRE030005108.1 coordinate 290,358, forward strand.
ATGGATGGTTACTCTTTTTACGTATTACAGTCGTAGGGTTCATTCTCCGGGGATACCTTGCCGCCCCAACCCGAGAGATTGACTGCGTGGCACCGTGTGTGTGTGCCGTAAACGAATCCGCACCTTTCGATTGATCGATCGCGCAACGAAGATTTCAAAGGGGCTCCATGTGGTTTCGGCAGAGGGGGGATAAAAAACGCAATGTCTCGCGGTGTTAAAACACGTCTCGCAGCCCTCCCCCCCCTCCCTTTTTTTCTGCTCCCGTCATGCTTTTCCTGCTTGCCTAGGCAGTTCCGTCTACGAATTCGGAAAACCGAACCAGGATGTCTGGTATCCTCTCTACGGAGCTTGTGGTAGCTAAACGTGAAGATGCAGCAACGCTTCCGTCTCCACGGTGCGTTCCTTGTCTCCGAGTACTCGAAAACACACGCATTCGCGAACTGCGGCGCTAGCTTGCGGGTCCAAAAAACCCACACGTGCCTTCGCACGAACGCATACCGCGAAACGGGTCGTCCACGCTCCTGGTCCCCACACGCCTGAACCGCACAGCAGAAACGTTTATCGCTTTCTAGCGGAATGGTGCCAATGGAGTGGGCGCGTTTGGTGCGTGAGATGGCAAGCACATCACCTTTCTCTGGCCCTCGGTGTGGGGCTCCACCACGACGCTCTTCCCGATGTCGGTCCAGGCCCAAGCACCGGTGCCGGACGAACCTATTGCCCGCGAAAAAAGAAAAGCCAGCCGGCAAGAAAGAGCGAACGACGGGAGAGAAGTAAAAAAAGTGATTGCAAGCAAGAAAGCTATGGGCCGAGCACTCAGGGCAGAGCTGCCAAACTGCTAACGGGTACCATCACCATGACAACCTTGCGCGATTTCCCTGATGTTCCGATCCTGGGGGGGGCGACTAGCATCGCAAGGCGTTAAAAACTAGTCCTTCGTTGAAGATGGCCGACATGTGCCCGAGCAATAGGGGTGGCGTGTAATCACCCGCCGAAGCGACGGACCAAACGTAGGATCATCAGCAGGAGTCCACCAAAGACTGCCCTGGCAGATTCATGGCGTCATGAACGATCACGCTTTCGAAGGTGCTGCCCACCGTAGTGGTGTGTGACTGCTGTGATCGCCTTTCGAGCCCAAACCGTAGAAGCGATTCGCCCTGCGGCCGTTCGCTTAACAGTTTCACAACTCGCGCACTTTCGTTTGCTCGCGGAAAGGCGGCTTGCGGTTTTCACATCGCATGGATCTCGTTACCGCTGAGCGCGGGGTGTCTGTTTTCTCCCCTTCCGGCAAGAAGATTCTAAACATCGAAGTGGGGATGGTCGGAATGTCTCACGCGGAGTTCTTGGAGGCCCATGCCTGCGTATATCCACAGCATAAAGGGTACCATTCAATGCGGTTAAATCGTGTTTTGCCGACAAACAAAAAACCTACCCATTCATTGATTCAACAGCAGTAGTGTTCTGTCTTCCGGCCTACTGCTGTACTGCGGGACCCACAAGATTCTTCCTGCTCTCACACCAGCGGTCAAGTCTATTTAGACTTAACTACAATTATGTCTGGGGCCTGAGAGGCATTAGTTCAACCATTATCGCACTCTTAAACCAAAATGTTTTATTCGGTACATCAGTCTGCGATCGCCTTTAGACTTTTTTTTCGGCGGTCTTCGCCCACTGGAGCGCGTCAGTCTAACGATCACAGCGCCCCTGTCGCGAGCTCGAGACTCGAAACTCGAGTAGAGATGCAGCACCTTATATGAACGCAACCACTATTGCAGTCATTCGGCTAGTCGTTGGGATGTGGTGAATCGGTGTTGATCGGCGTCGAAAGTTTTTTTCGGCTGTCTTCGCCGACCTGAGCGTGCCAATCTTTCGATCACAACGTCCCCTGTCGCGAGCTGGACACTCCAAGGTCGAGACGAGTTACAGCACCAGAAAAACGCTCAAATCTCCCAAATCTCCTGCACCATGGCGACTCTACGCTGCTGTACTGTCAACTCAAACACAGCGCCCCTGTCGCGAGCTGGACACTCCAAGGTCGAGACGAGTTACAGCACCAGAAAAACGCTCAAATCTCCCAAATCTCCTGCACCATGGCGACTCTACGCTGCTGTACTGTCAACTCAAACACAGCGCCCCTGTCGCGAGCTCGAGACTCGAAACGCGAGTAGAGTTGCAGCACCTTATATGAACGCAACCACTATTGCAGTCATTCGGCTAGTCGTTGGGATGTGGTGAATCTATGTTGATCGGCGTCGAAAGTTTTTTTCGGCTCTTCGCCGACCTGAGCGTGCCAATCTTTCGATCACAACGTCCTCTGTCGCGAGCTGGACACTCCAAGGTCGAGACGAGTTACAGCACCAGAAAAACGCTCAAATCTCCCAAATCTCCTGCACCATGGCGACTCTACGCTGCTGTACTGTCAACTCAAACACAGCGCCCCTGTCGCGAGCTCGAGACTCGAAACGCGAGTAGAGATGCAGCACCTTATATGAACGCAACCACTATTGCAGTCATTCGGCTAGTCGTTGGGATGTGGTGAATCTATGTTGATCGGCGTCGAAAGTTTTTTTCGGCTCTTCGCCGACCTGAGCGTGCCAATCTTTCGATCACAACGTCCTCTGTCGCGAGCTGGACACTCCAAGGTCGAGACGAGTTACAGCACCAGAAAAACGCTCAAATCTCCCAAATCTCCTGCACCATGGCGACTCTACGCTGCTGTACTGTCAACTCAAAGAATCGATAAGCTCATTGGACGAGAGGCTTGGTTGGAGAACATCAACTCATCAACCATGACTACTAACATTGATGAGGCGTTTTTTTGTGTGTTGCCGTAAACTGTGTGTAGATCAGACGCCTGATAAAAGGTTAGTCTCTAGCGTAAAAGGAATGAATAGCTGACTGCATTAGACCCGTACATACATCACGAAAACGGTTCAATTTTGCCTGAAAGCAACCTCCCAGGTGGGGATAGTGAGGTAGGTAGGATTGATTGTGGTATTTCTTCCTTGTGATCAAATTGTAGTTTCGATAATGTCATGTCCTTTGAGGTGACGCAGTCTCAAGCTTTTCATGTAAATGATAGATACATGATGCAGAGAATGATGCAGATAATGTTGCGTGTAGCTACAAGAACGTAACGATAGATCATCGCCTCAGGCACGCGCCCTTGAACGCTGACTTTTGCTTGCTACGGCCTTGCCTTGCGTCGGATACACCCGCCTGCTGTCGGATACCCTACCGGAACTAATCTGGAGGCTGCCCTGGCCGCAAGTAGACATTCTATGCTTACTCACTGGCCTTTTGAGTCAAACATGCAGTGATCGAACCCTTTACCGAGTGATTCCCGTGACCACTGCCTACCTTGCCTTGAAAAGGAATACTCAACTAAAATGAACCCGAAGGTCATGTGGCAACATTTACTCGTGTAGGCGGAACCTCTTTTCCAGCTTCGCTCCATTGATTTGCCGTGCACGGTCTTCACGCACCACCCTTCCGTTCAGCCTAACGCTGAGGGTGAGGGCGCCCGGAGACCCTTGGTATAGTCTATATCCTCAACGGCAAAAGAAATCAGAATGATGAAGGTTGCTCCACAGCAGTCCACACCGTCTCTGTCTATCAAATCTGAGTGCTGAACTACTGCTGTAAGATATCCTGCTCAAGCACAGCAGTGCTGCCGCAGTACTGATGTCTCCGCTGCCGCTGCTGTTGCGACGAGAATTTATCCGACGTTTTTTTTGTGGAATACGTGCATTCTAAAGCGCCCACAGGCTTTGAGATTCGTCAGTGCATCTGGAGTAGCGTTGCACAAGTTTCTGGAGTAGGGCCACCAGCAGGAGTGACAGCTGCAATTCGGCCCTACTGCGGTGTAGCACCAGTTTCCTGGCCGCAAACCCTCCGCACGCACAGACGACCCCGAAGAACGGCGTGCACGCCTCTCAGTGCAACTTGATAAAAGGTTCCGTTGCTCCCTGTGAGCAAAACGTGGGACTCACCGTTGGACTCTGCAGCCAAGGACGACATGTTTCTCGAGGTTTCGAGTGTTATGCGTTCGTATGTCTTTCTCTCTGTCGCTCGGTGTCTGTCCCTCTTGGTGTGCTGGAGTGGGCGACAGGGGCGCTCTCGCAACACAAACACCAAAGTACACGCCTCTCGCTTTTTTTCCGGAGATTTCGTTCTACCCCCCCCAAAAAAACTGAAGCCTCGCGAACCATGTCCGCCCGCCACAGCTGCGCCCGCAGCCTCACGGGCACGGTGTCACGGATAGAAGGGGTTGTGGCGTACCGGCCGTGTGGAATCATGGTGAGCCGATCGATCTTCACGAGGTGTGGTTTTGCCCTGGCCACGTTCAGTGCTTGCATACAGGCGGAGGTTGTGGATGTCACGGGCCAGGTGAGTGCACATAACTCTTCCGTTAGCTTTGCGTCCAGAAACACTCCGCGCGCTGGTTGTATGTGGTAGCTGGATCAGCAAGGATCAGCCTACAGCAGTTTAGCGGCTACACAGATAGTATATGCGGTATGCAGAAATGCAGATGGCACTGCATGCGACCTGTTGTAGTTACGCGGAGGATAGCCTACCATCCTGGTTTTGCTAACGACACGGATCGCAGAAATACTTTAATTATTCAGCTATTGTTTCAACCTGCCCACTTTGGGCGGCAGCCGAAACTACAACTGCAGTGATAACGGGTGATGAAAGACGCCGCCGTACAACTGCAGCAGGAAGCGTTAGGTACCCATTATCAAGCCCAACCACTCCGCAGCACAAGCATTTAAGGGTGACGGAAACAGTGGTGCTGGAACCTTGTCGTCGAGAGCTTTCCACGAACGCGGAAGTTGATGGTAGCATCGTCGTTGTTATGGACTACAGCAGTGCGCGACGCAGAGATGCCACCCCCTCAGACCGACTTCCAAAGCTCGATTGCTCCACGACCAAGCGGGGTGCGGAAAGAGCCCTCCCGATACGTGTACGGAAAAATCTCAATGATATGTTTCCAGAACCACCATTTGTGGTGTTGGTGCAAGCGCTTGGTTGTGGTGCGACCGGCCTTTGAAAATCGGTCTAGGGGGGTGCCATCTCTCCGCCCCTTACGCCAATTGAGCTTGAAAACCGACTCGGGGGTTGTGATATCTTACGCAACCTGCAGTGGGCAGTTTTGAGACGTGACAGTCATGGCTTTTCGCGCAGGAGATTTGTGCTACAACGGTACATTTGACATATTTCTAGCAATATTTAGGGTTGTGCAGATCTCCTCCTCTGGAATGGCGGCTTATTATACCATCAAGGTATGTACGCGTTTCTAACGGCGCCCTAAACCTGTCCAAGTTTTCCTGATCACCTACCAGATAGTACTTCAAGGTCCGTCCTCGAGATGTCTATCTCGTCTTGGTCGCTTCTTCGGGCGGAAATTCTCGTACAACTTGCGTCTTGTTCGCCATTCTTGTTGAGGTCTCAAATCTAAGCCTGTTATCTCTATACACAACATCGACCCACCCTCTCGAGATTATATCGGGCCAACGGCTCGAGTTGGTCGTCTTCCAAGTACAGCAACCAGGGAACTACGAGCTGCTAACTCCCCCCCCCCCGTACACCCCGCACCACCCGTGTGCCCTTCCGGATACGAACTTATTGTTTTTTGCAGAATTTCGAAAGTGTGGTGGATGGAAGCGCAAACGTTCTCCTCGAGTTCTACGCCCCGTGGTGTGGTGAGAGTGACACAAATCGTTGGGCAAACCGCTTACTTTCTCTGTCAAAGAACCGGAAGACGGCCTGCATGGGTCACGGCCAATGCACGGCCAGATGACATCGTACCACTGCTGAGTAACATATCACCATTTTGTTGGGTGGTGTACAAGTCGGGTTTTGTGCCGGACAGTAGTTCGTTGGGGTGTTCGTAAGCGCGAAAATGCGCGCGATGAAAGGAGTAAGGGTGAAGAGCTCAAGGAGGTACTGTCACGCCATCCATTCTGCTGAAGGTGTTGGTGCGTTAGTTCTGTTCTGGCTGTTTCGCCAGCAAGGGCGGGAGAAGATAGACCAAGTACCGCCACACGCGCCTGGAGCCCCTCAACACAATGGAGGACGTCGTTGCCATTTCGATTGATGCGAGCGTTATCAGGCCCATTTGCCAGATTTCCAAATTCCAATTTCCGACGCCTCTGATTTCCTTGTTTTATGATGATTTGGAGCCGACCCGTTCCAGAATTTCGGCATCAGTCGTTTCCAAATTTGGACGCTCTCAAGGGTCTCTGGTATTTGTAATTTTTGGGTTTCGCAATCACGATTGTGCGTGGTCCTAACACATGGCCCGCGCACGGTGCAAATATCTGTAACCACACCCTTAACAAAAGATTTTGATCTTGACCTGCGGTGATCTGGGGGTGTGTCATGAAGAAAACGAACGACGCTCGTGTATCGGAAGTTCACTGTGCCGGGCTGCTTTCACGTCCGAAGCTGGGGCAGTCACGGTCGCTGATATGGAGATGCTGACCCTGTTTCATGCGTCAAACGTTTTGAGACTCGCACGAATCTCCTTCCTTGGGCCCGTCCATCGCCTCTCATCTGCAATCCTCTTCGCACATGATCCTGTCTCCCGCACAGGCCACTGCAAGAAGCTAGCGCCGGAATATGAGGAACTCGGGAAGCAGTTTAGTAAGGATGACGGCATCGTGATCGCTAAGGTGCGTGTTGGAGAGAGATATGGCGCGAGAGAGGGAGAAAAAGAGAGAGAGAGGGCGGGGGGAGGGGGGGGGGGTACTCATAGTCGTGCATGCCGTAGTCGTTAAGGTCCGTTCACAGTTTTTTTTCTTTTCACTTGTTTATTTTTTCGCCAACGATCGGGGGCACAAATATTGCATTTTTTAATTTTTACCACCCGCGGGGGGTGGTAAAAATGAAAAAGTGAAAGAAAAACAACTTTGAACGAACCTTTAGACCATTGACCTCGCATCCCTACAAAGCCGGGACGGAGCACGCCGGGTTCTCACCGGACCAGGCTCTCACATCACCAAGCGCGAAGCGCCGTGAGATATTCGGCGAGTCGCATGAAGGGTGCGCTGCATCCTGCTAAGGGTGTTCGGCATCTTGTGCTCTCTTCATTGCGTAAGGATGACAGCTGCGTATGACTTAATTTCTTTTCTGATACTTCACTTCCAGAGACAGTTAGTTGTGAGCACCGTGTAGCTGCCTCGAGGGTGCTTGACCATTTAAACACAACGTGGTGCGATCATCCCCCTTATGCGGAGTGAGGGTTCTCCACCCCGCACAACATGATCTACTCGACCACCATTATGGTTACCGCAAAAAAAAACAGAGGTAAAAATAAAACGGTGACCTGGTTGCCGAGTTCACGAAGTGAATTGGCTTGTTTTACAACATCGTTGCCAAGCGACGAAAACCAAAATACCGAGAGAGAGAGGGGGGGGGCATTCGGCTCTAACAGATTGTTCCCCAAGGTGGAGAAGATATTGGGCGATCGGTTCAGCTGTTGACGATAGCGCGACAACCACGCACACCAAGGGGTCGGGACGGGGGTGGGTGGCGACGTCCAGTTCCGGCATGGTACGTGTTGTGGTGCAGCTGGTTTCGAAGCAGTTCGATGCGGGTGAGTGAGGCCTGGACATCAGGCCTGTTTCTACGTCCGGCCTTGACCATTGCAGTTCCTTCTCTAGGGCCCCTTCAACAACTAGTGCATTCCCTTACCCTCATCTGGGCTATGCGTTCGTCTTCGGAAGGGGAACCATATGTGGCACAAGCTTTGGGGCTGCAGCAGGCCACCTCGGGACCCATAAATGCCTCCACACCGGCGTGCGTACCTTGGCCCGCCCCAACCCACACCGTTCTCCGAACTGCTTGTTCGTCAACAATGTAGGTGGACGCGGTGGCCCACAAGGATACGGCTGCGCCGTTCGACGTCACGGCATTTCCGACGATCAAGTGGATGCCGAAGGGAAAGACCGCCGCGTCGGATGCGGAGATGGTAAACGCGCCCCGGTCCGCGGACGGGCTCGGGAAGTGGATCACCGATAAGACGGGGGTCCAGGCTAAGAAGCCCGCGGAGGTATGCAACGGATGTACCGTTGAATGCGGGCTGGAGAAGGCCCCCAAGCATCCGTGTGTGGTGGGGTGCTGCCTGCACACGTGCAGGAGATTGGTTGTGCGGCGGGTATTGCAAGCCGTTGCAGCAGTATTGCCCCCCTCACCCTTGTGGTTTCAGCCACGCAGCGACCAGTTGATCCAAATTTTGTAGCAAATCGTGTGTCTTTCTCCGCGGCAGTCCCTCTTGTTGTGCGGAGCGTATTTGTACTCCACGGCCCTCTTGCATACCCTTCTCGTGTCCCTCGTTCCTCCCGTCCCCCTTCCCTTCGTGTTTCTCGCGTCCGAAATCGCGGGAAACAAAAACAAAATCCGGAACAAAACAACAGGTTCCCTCCGCCGTGTTGGACCTAACGCTGGAGACATTCGATTCCATCGTAATGGACCCGACCAAGCACGCGCTTGTCGAGTTTTACGCTCCGTGGTGCGGGCACTGCAAGTCCCTCGCCCCCGTGTACGAGAAGCTCGGGAAAGTCTTCCAGGCGGAGACGAGCGTCGTCGTGGCAAAGGTGTTCTGAGCGCCTGGTTGTAGTCGTGTACCTCGGGCGGTATTATCCACGTACATGTTCCCCACCCACCCCACTCATCTGAATGCATCTATTTTCCTCTACTGCTGCCGATTTTTGCTTTTTTTCGTGTTCTTGTTTCTTCGTTCCGGTTCGACGTATCAGCGCAACGCGGGTCGCCTTTCTATGAAGGAGATTTCCGCACACCTGCACACAGCCGTCGCCACCGCCTCCACGCACACCGATACCACCACGGCCCTCGAACCGCGCAATCACCGACGACGATCGCTCATTCCGCCACCTGCTGCTGCTGCTTGCGGCGATCATTGCTCATCGCCGCGCGCACACACTGCTGTGCACGCAACAGGTAGACGCGGTAGAAGAGAAGGACCTCGGCGGCCGATTCGGCGTCACCGGGTTCCCGACGCTCAAGTACTTCCCAGCGGGAGACGGCGAGGCAGAGGCGTACGGCGGCGGTCGAGACCTCAATTCCTTCGTTGAGTTCCTCAACGACAAGGTGAGGGCGTTCCTCGGGTGAAACGGCCTTTGCACGTCAAGTTTCTCCCCCCCCCTGCTGTGAGTGTGAGTGCAGCAGCAGTGCGCTGTATGGAACTCGTGCTACGCGTCTTCCGGAGTGGTGCGCTTTTGCGGGGTGGTGCGCCCTTGCGGTTTGGTGTTGTGGGCCACGTTAGTGTTTAGGCTTGGGGTTGAGAGCCGTTGCTTTTCGTGGCCAGACCATCGTGTTGCCATCAGAGGCCATTATACGAGAGGGGCCAAACCGATGCCCATGAAAGAACATGAATCGGTCGGTTAGAGTAAAGTATTTTCTCTTCTTTTCAAGGGCAACCTGCCGACCGAAACACGTGAACAACTGCGCAAAAAAGAACGTTGAACGTGTAAAGCAGCAGCACATCATCCACCGAAAAAAGGACCCCCTCTATTGCTGTTGTTGGCGGAATACACAAGGCGGGAACATCCCGAACCCCTGACGGAGGCCTCTCGGGGAGCGCCGGTCGCCTCGAGGTCCTCGACGCGGTGCTGGCCTCCCGCTCCGGGCTCGCCGACCCCCTCGCCGGCCTCAAGGCTAGCCTCGAAGAGGCCGCCGCGAAGGCCGGCTACGACGAGGAAGGCTCCGATGCCGCCGCTTCCGTGGGGCACTACGCGCGCGCGGCCCAGAAGCTGTCCGAGAAGGGCAACGGCTACCTAGCCAAGGAGCTCAAGAGGTTGGAAGGCTTGCTTGGGGGGGGGGGCGGCGGCGGCGGCGCGACAATCAGCGCTCAGAAACGGACGCTGTTCATGGTCCGGAGTAACATCTTGCGCGCGTTTGAGGAGTTTGGGTTCGGGGAGGGCGGTGAGGGAGAGGCGGGGGTACAGGGAGAACTGTGACGAACTGTTTTGCAGGCGTGTGTGTGTGTTTGGACGTTATGGCGACGTTGTCGTGTCGGTTTAGGCGTGGAAGACTATGTTCTCGTGCTTGTGTGTGTGTTTTTTTTCTTACAAAGCAAGCCTGAAGTGCAGGTGCGCACGTGTTTCTGTAGTCTGGGTGGCTAGGTTGGGCACACTAAGTAAACCCCCGAAATATTTGGTCACGCCCGCTTCGGTGTTGGTATGTGGGTTTGTTGATCCATCAATCTAGGAGGAAGTGGGCTCTTGTGATGGAAGTTGTTCGCGGCACGTCTCTTTGCCGACTTTTTCGCTCGGCGAATATCGTGGAGGGCGCTGCCGGAAGAGGCCTGGGAGGCGCGTAGTGTCCTTAAGCGTGGTGCTTTTCCCTCTGGAGCTTTAGCCTACTGGGACTATGCCAACCTCGTTCAGTATCGCCGTTAGTCACGTTCCGTTTGAGCATTGAACATAAGTGGGGACAGAGGGAGGGAGAGAGAGAAGTCAAGCTACAGATGGTGGAAGTTCAGCTGGCGATGGGAGCGCGCTTTGGGTAGGTGTACGAGCTATCTAGAGCTTGGGGCCGTGGCGACCACCCACCACACCTTGCCACGTAGAACGGTCATTGGGTGCCACGGCGCCGACCGAGTATGCGTGCAGTCCTTGATACCACATTCCTGTCAGTAGTTTATCGTTGGGTGTTCAACAAGCAGTGAAGCGTGATCAGTGAACAGAGGTTGACGGCCCATATGCCCATATACGAACTCTGTACTTCACTGTCGACCTCCCAATGTATGCCCCGGTATCACTGTAGCGTTCCTTTTTGTTCACAGGCAAGTTCACTGACCACATTTGCAAGTTTGTATGTTGTTCAGGGGACATCAAAATCGTCCCTTCCGCGACGATTCCGGACCGGAATGATCATCATTGATGGCCAGAATCCAAGTAAGCCCCACGAAGGGGTAAACCCTTGCCGGGTTGTTTTTTTTGACGCGAAGTGTTTGTGTTGCATTCACAGCCCGTTCCACGCGATCTCGTGTCTGGTTCTTGGGAGAGGAAACGGCTACATTAGTTCTTCGACTACGCCCACGTGTGCGCACCTCTTTGTCCAAAGCCGGGAGGCTGATGTCAGCTGGGTCTCTACTGAAGGATACGCCGCAGGCTCGAGCTGGGACTGGGGATTCACCAAAATCAGTCTTTTCGCCTAAGCCCTTGGCGACGAATTTAACCGCGAAAAGCAGCGATAGCTTTGGATTACTGCACCCACCTCGCTTTTCATCCCATCTGTCTGTTACATGGGCGCCAGTCAAAACCTTATATTGCCTTTCCGACGCATCAGCCGGGGCCACTCAGGAGCAGAACCGCTCAATCTTCCTCCTGCGGTGGTTGCTCTCAATGTTCCAGTCTCCCACACTCCTGACAGTTTTGCCAAATCGCCCATGGGAGACCCATGGGTGGGGCGCACGGGCGGCCCATCAAGTGCCCATGAAGTTCCCACCGTGGGCACTTCAACCTAGAACTTAGCCAACAGCGCCAACCTAGCACATATCGCGTGGGCTCGGCGTTGGGGTTAGCGTAAGGGTTATAATCCGCTATGATGCCCGACAAGCTACTGTTTAGGAGTGCACTGGTTCCGGTTGAAGGACTCTCACCGGCCGCACATGGGCTTCCCATGGGTCGTCCATGAGACGCCCATGGGCTGCCCACGGGCTACCCATGGGCGTTTTTGCAAAAGTGAAGAAAGTGTGGGAGACCCCAATGTTCAACGCGAGGAAGGTTCATTGCCTTCTGGACGTGGTGTGTAGGATCAACGAGAGTACACATGCGCTTTTATTTCCGAAATGCGAGATTTTCACTCGGTAGATTGCGAATCTGCTATGTGAACAGCCCTACGGGTGACTGTCACACGCCCACTGTTGCCTTGAACGCTTTGTCTATTGGCTGACTGCATCCTGCTAGCAAATATATGCGGGGGCACTGCCCAGGCGGCATGCAGCCCCTACCTTTAGTTTCTTCATGTTTCGAAGATACTGATCAACTACCCGTCCAGGTCGATTCTCTCTGTTGGCCTAGGATTCGCCCACAGCGTGTGCCCGTTTGAATCGCAAACATTATCCTATTGACTGCCCAATTTGGGGGTCTACAGCAGTGCCACGAGTTCCAAGCCGTCACCGTCGTGGTACTTTCACGGGGTTCCCCCTCCCTCCAAAACGATATTGCAGTTCAGTGTTGTTGGCCCTCGCCCCCCCCCCGCCCAGCTCCCCTGCACGCACGTTGAGCGAACCTGCTCGTGCGTGATGACTATCTCATCTCATACGTGCCATTGGAGCAATGCTGCCAACTTCCGATGTCGTTGCACTTCGGTCCGCAATTTGGACGCTCAAAGCAAATTGTCTCCCTTCTGTAGATCGATGGTCTACAACACATGTACAGCAGGGGCCCTTCCCTCCACGAAAACCTCGATCACGTGTGCAGGAGACTAGAAGATAATCTCTCTCCACTTTCGAATCCATCGTTGGTGGAGGCGCTTCGCCAAATTAACACTCTGACAAGGTTCCCCTTCGGCACGTGAGTGTCAGCCCCCCCGGGGGTGACGCAAGTGGTAAAGGAAGGTGAGAAGTCATGGACGAGTCTATAGAACGGGCCCGCAATTAGAAAAAATCTGTTCAGAAAAAAAGGCTCAACTTTTTACGAAAAATGAGAAGAAACTAAGCTCAATCTCCGCCACAACATAAGAAAAGTCCAAATAAGAAACATGATCGTGCGATGCCCCCCAGATATAAGAAACAAGGGGCTGCTGGGGGAGCGTGTCCAAAAATAAACGTCCCACTGATAATGATGATGCTGCCATGCTCCCGGCCTCTACCTAGCTCATGTGAATACTTACTGCTAGGTGCGAGGGGGAAGGGGAGGGGGGTGTATTCATAGTCGTGCATGCCGTAGTCGTTAGACCATTGACCTCGCATCCCTACAAAGCCGGGACGGAGCACGCCGGGTTCTCACCGGACCAGGCTCTCACATCACCAAGCGCGAAGCGCCGTGAGATATTCGGCGAGTCGCATGAAGGGTGCGCTGCATCCTGCTAAGGGTGTTCGGCATCTTGTGCTTACTTCCTTGCGTACGGATGACAGCTGCGTATGACTTAATTTCTTTTCTGGTGCTTTCACTTCCAGAGACAGTCATAGGCACTGTGTAACTGCCTCGAGGGTGCTTGACCATTTTAACACAACGTGGTGCGATCATCCCCCTTGCGCGGAGTGAGGGTTCTCCACCCCGCACAACATGATCTACTCGACCACCATTATGGTTACCGCCAAAAGAAAAAAGAGGTGAAAAAAAACGGTAAC
>CACKRE030005108.1:312477-325292 GCA_902602495.3 Ectocarpus sp. CCAP 1310/34
TGAGTACCCCCCCCCCCCCACCTCTTCCGCACGACTGCGACGAACGCTCGGCAGGAACTTCCCTGCTGTAGTCTGCTCTGTCAGTGTCATCACTCTCGCTCAGTACCTCACACCCTGTCAGTGCGGCAGCAGTATTTTTTTCAGGCAGGGGTGCACCCCCCCTCAATACCACACCCTGAGTACGTGTGGCGGCAGGCACGATAGGTAATTCATTGTAGGCGGTGCCGAGACGCCCCCAGTCTCCTCACGACTTTAGTCCCTGCAAGTGTATCACACACGCTCGGTACTACACCCCCCTCATGGCTCCCGCGACCTGCACTTTTTCACCTGGGCTACACAAGATTGCACACCTCCCACAGAATACAACAACCGGCGGTATTTTTTCTACGTTTGTTATCGAAGACCGAATAAACTGTTGTTGATGTTGGACGGAAGAATTCGGAGCATCACCCAGATCTACGCATGTATATGGGTTCGTGCTGTGCCATCCTGGAGGCGTGTTGTCTCGGATGTCGTGCTTCGGTTTTCTGGGGTCCTATAAAGAGAAAGTTCTCACGTAGTTCTCATTCTGCTACCTCGCTGCTCCTGCAGCAAGAGTTTGATAGACGCCTGTTCACTGGACCCAAGGGCCACGTGTTGAGGAATGCACAGTGTGTGGCATGCAGCCCGCGTCGGAGGGTCACGCGGCATAGGGGGGCAGCAGCTAGCTACATCGAAGTAGCAGGCATTCGCGTTTGCTCCTAGTTATCACCTTCTGTAATGGGGTGCGGCGCCTCGAAGAAAACCAGAGAAGTTGTGCTTTACCTTGCCCACACGAAGTGCTGCGTAGAGGGGAAACACCCCCCTGCGCCCGACTCTGATACCCTTGCCCATTAGACTACAGTTCATGCTTTTTGGGGGGGGCGAAAGATATGGGTCGCGCATCATGCATCGGCCCGTTGCTGGTATTTCCGCAACGAGGTTTCAAAGACAGTCCCTTGCCACACCAGTCTGACGTGGCGCCGAAAATGGCGTCAGTTTCAGGGCCTAGGTTTTGGGGAGCTAATGCATCCACTGGTGGGGCAGTATCTCCATGCGTGATCTGTTTCAGAACGGCTACATTTTTTTATGCAACATTTTCCGCCACGCAACTTTTATTGTTCGTGGTGCACGTGTGCATATGCACGTCTGCTGCACAATGCACATCTGTTGCACACATGCACGGCTGCATTTTTGTTTATGCGACACAAATTTAGTCCGTCAGGTATCGTTCATCGTGAAGATCATTGGGCTAGCGTAGTGGCATTGGGCACCTAAACCGTTTCGTTCGCATAGTTGGAACCGATCTACTGTAGGTACAAGATACCCGGGATTGTCCTCATGAAAGTTGGCCATGTCTCGAACGATACACAGCTGTGAAAGCGCAGAGTCGCGTACAAACTACATGCCCCCCCCAACGGCTAGCAGGGTAGGAGTACCAGTGTTTCCCACTGAGGTTGGTGTAGTATGCAGCAACAGCAGGAACTAACCCTTTTGGACCCTCGAGAAACTACATCATTCAACGCGTCTTCCAACATCGAACCATGACGCGGGCGGGGACAGTTGCGGATAAAATGCCTTTTGTCGGCATTGTGATGTGCTTGCCGGTCAGCTTGCTGGTGACTATCGGATGCCCGCTAAACAAGTTACGCCCGACGATATCCACAGAGGCAACGGCGGTCAAGCCACTTTATTCCTTTCCTGTGAAACCACATGCTGTACGGTCCCGTTCTTTGTTTGTCATGGGTCGCGCCTTAAGCTGAACCGCCAGAAGGAATTCGATGCGACGCCGCGTAACCCCCCCACAAAACACGATACCATGCCTTGCACGTCGCCTGATCGCATGCAACCTGTCCCGGCTTTGTTCGAATGCCCACGATATTTGGAGACCCGGGCTGCACGATTGCGTAGCCCTGTCGCTTTCTTTCTGCTTTTTCTTCTGCCTCGTGCTTTTCGTCCGTTTCCCCGTGTAGTAAAAGAACTCAGGCATCATGCTAATCATTTCGCGGGAACTTAAAAGATACAGAGGAAAGCAAGCGCCATGAAATCACCACACGGCAGGGAGCCCATGGCGATCAAGAAGGGCAAAGACAAACGACACTTAGCGCTTTATAGTGCACAACAGCTGACCATCGCCAATCGGTACCGCAAGCCACCGCCGCAAGACAGGCTTGGCTCTCTCCAAGGTAGCGCTCGCCGTTGTGCTTCTTGGTGGAGGAACTCTTTGAAGCCTTCAGATTTGGGATTTTTCTAGGCGGGCGGAGAGGCACGAAGCCCAACGGCTGAGCTGTGCCGTAACGTTTCGCGGTCAAATTTCATGCAGGGTGTATGTCGTACCAGTTATTATGTACTGGTAGTAGAAGCGATTTGTGCGACATCAAACGACCCGACAGGTTTTACCCTTGTAGTCTCCCTCCGTAGGCCACAGAAATAATTATCAAGGCAATTCGGAAGAAAACTATAGTATATACAAAAAATGATATCCCCGGGGTGTGTTGCCTTGTGTCGTGTACGGTAGTCTCGAAACGTACATTTAATCCAGTAGATTGGGATAGAAACAGAGGGTCTTGGCCTCTATTGCCCGGCACCGATGCAAGCCGGCCGATGTATGGTGTTCCTCACGAAGCATTGCTTGCCTTCATTACTTGTATTGGCAATCGCTTGCCCTCGTACGTTGTCAGCCGCTTTCGGTGCCACGAATTCTGCTCCCTCCCAATCTACAAATACGGCATGATTGTGCGGGTCACTTGGATTGACTTAGCGTTTGGTATCGCCATACCGAAGACTAAAAACATATGTGGCGTACACGTGCAATGTATCGTGTGGGCACAGCCTTTGGAGTAGAATGAGACATAACGCAATGCAGGAAGATCGTACACGAATGGTTTACATACAGTGAATTTACGGGAATGTGTGTGCAGGGAAACTTTTGGCGTGATTTCGGTGTGACCCGACTTCATGCCCCCGTACATAACTTGTTATTCCCAATACCCCCCGTCGCCAGCACATAACATTTTTCACCAAAGCGCCGTAAGACAGCACACACGAATTTATCGCACCTGTCCAGCAGGCCGCACCTCTACAGCAGGTTGAACACTCATGTTTCGTCAAGTCCCTCTCGTTCCTCAAACGTGGTGGGTGAAATGTAGGGTATTTTTAACCTCTGTAATTGCCGTGCGTATACCGTCCCTTCCCGTCTCTCTCTCTCTCTCTCTCTCTCTCTCTCTCTCTGTTTCTCTGTTCACATGAAGAGACCGCACGTGCGTTCTCTTGCTCTGACGTTTCGGCCCATCAACAACACAATTTTGCGTTTTGGCGTTTTTTTCCTGTCAGACCGGATACACCGCTCGCCGCACGTGAATTGCGTTGATGTGACACGCATGAGAGTCTCCTCTTCGCATAACGAAGAAAACGAGAGTACATAAGCCGGTCAAAGTGAAAGCCGATAGCGAAAGCGAGTGGAAACGTGTGAAGTGTCGGGGTGGAGATCACGATCCCGTCGCTCAATTTGCCGGCCAGGGAGCGGGTCGATCAATCGTACAGTAGACTACTGCTGCTGTACATGACGTTTGTTACGCAGAAAAATAAATAATACAAACACAGAAGACTACGTTGTGTCATATTAAGAAAAATAAAAAAAAAACACAGAAGACTACCCGTTCGAAATGCAACCACAGACGAAGGGAATGTGTTGGAATCTTTGCAGTGAGTGGAGGGAAACTGGCTGGGTACCCGGCTTACTGTTTTTTTACTAAGAAGGGTCTCGAAACGCCTGGCGAACCGGTCGAACCGGCACTTATTCCTCCGCAATTAAATACTCCTTCTAGATGAGCAACCAACTAGTTTGCACAGAGTTCTCTCTTTTCGCTCGCTTTCTCCCCCTCCCTCCCCCCCTCCTCATTCCCTCGCTCGTTTTCTCAGCTAGTGTTCTTCTCTGTGTATCTATATCTCTGTCCGCACCTCTCTCCCTTCACCACCCAACTTGACCGCGCCCAGTCACTTGGAAGAGCAAAGGGGTTGATGTTGAAGGATGGACGAAGATCCTCTTGCAGCGATCCTGGGAGAGGTGGGTATTCAGACAAAGCTCTCATGTTTAGGGTATCCAATGCGTACGTAGGTTGGTCCAATGAGAAGCGTTCTGTTGGGAATTTACTTCGCGGCAAGGGGTCTAGTGCTAGCTGTAGTGTGTGTTGAGGGAAGCGACAGCGCATACGTGACGCTTTGCACCCATAGCGGAACCGATGTACAGTATGTAGTTTGCCAATAGATTGCCGCCCGTAGAAACAAGTATTTACTGTAGTTCCCACCTTCGTAAGCAGATGCATGCCTTGCGTACGCTCTTTTCCAGCGACCTAACGTCTAGACGATGGATAGTTCATAGGTGGGCCGCTTGGCTGGCATGCCCAACCAAGCGCCATAGGGGGCTCATTCAATTCATGCAGACCGAAACATCAAGTGGGTCACGGCCAAAACTGGTCCATGTGATCACGGTTTGAATACTGTCCGTACTTGTAATGGGAGCAAGCATTTCCCTCAAACGAATGGGGCCAAGTTCACGGTATTCTGGTCGCCTAAGTACACGCACTCTTACCACTCTAGCTTCGTCAAGGATCTACCAGCCCTACTGGCCAGCCAGCAAGCAACTTTGTGCAGGCATATCTAGTCTAAGCGCCTTTGACGTTGGATTTTCTCAGGTAGCAGATGTAAACATTACACTCTCGCAAGTAGATTCCACCATCTTCACTCCATGCTTTGCATGCATTGCACTCGACATCGTACGAAGAAATCGTGATCTCTGAACACAAAGCTTCTTTGTGTTGCAGGAAGAGGTACATGAGAACGAGTTTCTCCCTGGGAAGACCAAGGATCCCAAGATAGATGGTGGGATAGACCCCGAGACCCTCGCCCCTGATCTCCTGGCGGCATGCAAGGAGAACAATGATGCACGGGCACAAGACCTCCTTGCTGACGGAGTGCCACCGGGGTATTCTGACCCGGAGTCGGGTGCGTTGTACAATAGTTTCGTTTCGATTCGTGTCTCACGACTTGGTGGAAAGTACGGTAAAGGGCTGGAAGTACAGAAAGGTGTCTCCTGGATATTGGAACTCCTGACTGTTGACACGCCTGTCCAGGAGCTAGTTTGAGGGTTCTCCTGATGCTCCGTCTCTCTCTCCCTCTTTCTCTATCTTCTCTAGAAATACTGTGCCTGGTTTCCTAGACTGCTCTAATACCTGCTCTTGATAATCTATCGTTGAGGTGTGACATGTCATTGCAAATCCCGGACAGAAGAAGGTGGTAATGATGCCGGTCCGTACTGCACCACGCAAGTGTTCATGGCACCTCGTTTGACTAACAGAGTGCAACGTCCTTGTCAACCTCTGAGCTGCCACATGTGTTTCTCAAGTCTTTTTTGAGCGTTGACCGGACGTCCCATGCACCCAGGTTGGTCCTGTCTGCACTGGTCCGTTTACAACGGTAACCCGATGCTCACTCGAGCACTAGTACGGGCGGGTGCTACGAGCGGATACAAGCGGGCATCAAATGTGCTTACACAGGTGACCAATAGGCGGTGTCGGGATAGAGCATATCCATGCTGTGTTGCGGCGAATTTTCTTTTGGGGTATCTGTGCGGAGGAGGGACAATAGCTTTTTTCCGAGTTGTGCGTGTTTGCCTAGTTTGCATACATATCCGCCAATATGGGCGTTTGCGAAAGTAAGAGGTCTTAAAGGGGAGTTGGGGCTTGCTCGCCAAGGGGGACAAGCCACGTATCCGTAAGACAGGGGCAGGAAAATCAGCAAGGGGGGACAGTTGGTGTTAAGTGTGCGCTTGGCGTACAGGAAATGACCTGACACCTTGACCTTCCCGAACACACTGGTAACGGATCGCGTTCGGACAACATACAGGGCGGAGGGTGGGGCTGTGCCAATGCTATACGCACGACTGCGCAAAGGCTATTCGCACGATTTAAACTCCGGTCGGTCCACCCAAGGTTTTCAATACACCTGACCTTCGACTAAAGATCGCACAATGACATTTGGAGCCTCAACGCGTCTGCGTTTTACATCCGCAAATCCGCAAATCGTGGCGGCATCAGTTCCTCAACCATGGCAATCGCTTCAATTCATTCCACTATCCCCGTTTTCTGAAACCACTTGTAGTGCCACACGTCTCCCCTCGAAAGTGCCCGAAAACGCGATTGTGCGTGGTCTCAGCTAGAGACTTGTTTATTGCGCGAGGAAGGTCATTTCGGTGTGGCTGAAACAGCACCAGTTGACGGTATTCGAAAATGAATCAAGTGAGTGACACGAAATCCCTCCGTCAGGTTTCTTTGTGAAGACATAGTTCATTGACCATACCACGACGCACGCCCCGCCTGGTACGCAGGGACGGAAAGCACACACGCAGGTCAATGCCAGACGAGGTCCCTCCTCGAGCCTACTTATATCGGACACACCCCTCCACTGGTCGGCCTACCGCGGAGATCTCGGAATCACTTGGATACTGCTCAAGGTTTGCTGCTGGTCAATTAGATGGAGGCCATGCAAAGCGCATCTTGATTGTCGAAATAGAAACGCGGCTCGAGTTCTGCTACTCATGGCGCGTATAATCGATTGATGAACCCACATTGCAGTGTTCCACGGCATGGTCATGAAGCTCTCCAATGACACATGGGTTATGGTCGGATAAATGGCGGTAGAGCACGGGATGGACAAGGAAGTACCGCTCCTATGAAGAAATGGCCTTACTTGCGGCCGTGTGGCTGGACGAGAATGCCCGCGACCGTGTTCATGACGACGACGGATCGTAAGACCATCCGGACTAACCCGGACAGGCGGTTTATCAAACGCAGGCCGTAGCATGTGACCACCTATTGGCCTGAAGACACTCACGACGTGAACGTTTCGGAGCTTCAATGTCACCCAAAAAATAACTCGATGTCATACTTCTCAGCTCAACAGAAACATGCCGGCACGCAACGACCCGCGGAACAGCTTGGTCCCCAACCGGTCCGTGAATATTCAATCGACGTCGGCCTCCCATTTGTGTTTCAGTTGGCTCACCAGCGTCGTAATATCTGTTCTAAACACGTGTGCAGCTGTCGATACTCGTGGTACATACTGTCTACGACACAAGAACACAGCCATTGAAGTAGCAGTTTGTCCCCTACGATCACCGGGTGGAGGGTGTTACCTAGGGTAGCCGTCCTGTCACTTGATATGAGAGTCGATTATGGTTTGAACGAGTGTTGCCCGCAATCATGTTACCGAAGGCGACATGATGTTGGTGCGCTGCTTTGTTTTTGCGTCGTACATGATACGTTCATGGTTGCAGGAAGGGTACTCTCCAAACGATATGGACAATATGGGGAATACTGCTACACACCTGGCGGCTGCGAATGGACACGAGGTGAGAATCAGCTCGACTCTGAAACTCGCATCAGACTAGCGGTCACCGAATGCAATCTGGCTTTATTTTCGGCGTATCCCCTTGGCACCATGGACAGTATCCTGCCATCCTGCTTGCCCCAAGCCATGCTGAAATTCGTTGTTTATTGGGTATATATTTCCACGCGAGACTAGTTTTGTTGTTCATGCCCCAAGGGCCGCAAGCATGACTCATTTTTCACTGATATCTTGGAAGCGAGCTGCTCCTACCGATGACCTAGTAGGTCTCGGCGAAGACTATCCCTGTGCCCTTGCTCGCGATCCTTTCAGAGAAACACACGTAGCTCCCATCATCCCCGCTTGAAAACCTCGCCGCGCCTTTTGAAACTTGTATTTTATTAGCACAAACCGCCGCCTTGTCTCCGACAACCCTCTCGGGAAATGTTGACCTCCAACGCTAGCGTGTGCTGGATACGCTCATCCGCGACGGAGCGGACGTGCACCGGCGGAACAAATTCAAGAACACCCCTCATGACGTGGCCAACTCGGCGAAATGCCGCGGTATCCTCAGGAGGGCGGAGGCGTTGCCGGCGCCGTCGGTTGAAGAGGCAGAGAAGATGCACACCGAAAACCTGCAGGTGAGTCGTGCGACGCTCAACCATACGCTTGGTTGTGGAATAGGTTTTTGACGTAGAACACTGCCAGTGTTCTTCGGCGAGGGGAACATTAGCCCATGACAGCAACCATTTTTTGCCAAGGGTTGTGCACATCGGCGGGTTGGAGAACACAGACTATGAACCTGTCACCATTTCTTATATGTCCCGAACTCGAAGCAAGCGAGTGGCAAACTACACGGTTTGCGTCTACCCGACACCTCCCGCCCACATTGAATGAATGGCAGCGAATCCTCGAGGTCGAGCGGGTTCTAGCCGAAGTGGTGGGGCCCCTGGAACCCAGAGATGACGAAGACAGACGGCAGAAACGCAAGCTCCAGGAGCAGCGGGGCATCAAACAGGCAAAAGACATCGACAACCGTGATGATCAAGAACTAGGGGAGGGCAGGTTTGGTGACGAGGTGACGGACGGCACGGTGGGATCAATTGCAACCGGTGGTCAAGCAGCAGGAGAAGGGGACGGTGGCGGCAGCGACGGGGAGAGGGGCGAGGACAACCCCTCGAACGGCGGGGGCGAAAATGTCCAAGAAAGCCACGGGCGCCACTCAGCCGCCGAAGAGGAAACAGGTGACGAGGAAGGAAGAATGGATGAAAACTATGAGACAGACGGTGATGGCGGGGACGACTACAAGGCCGATGGCATGAACAACGGCGCCGGGGGGGAATGGAGGCAGGGCGACGTGGGCATAGAGACACACGGAACTGAGGGGAAAGAACCAGACCGTGGCAGTGGTGGGAGCATTTGTGAACCCAGCGAAGATCTTCTTGGTCAGGTGTGAACGGAAACAGAGCAATTGAAGAGCATGCTGCACACGGCGAGGGAACAGGTTGCGAATTATTCGGTGCTGAAACTACAGTACTAATCACGCAATCATGCATTATTTTGCGGGCTTTGAGTTTGACTCAGACAGCGTTTTCCGTCTTGTTCTGGACTTGCCAGCATATCCAGCCCTTACCATTTGACCATTGAACGTTTTTGGTCGACGCCAGGGGTTGAGGCATGGCTGGAGAACACAGAAAGGCAAGGCTCTCGGACTTGGGATTGACCGAGGCGCTACCGGCAGTGTGTCTGGGTATGCGTATGGAAATGTGCGTTGCGCGCACCTGATCATTCGATCGTGTCGGTGACCCTTCTTCCCTGGCTTCAATCGTGCAAACTCACGCCAAGCAGGTGGAGTTAATCCGAGAAGCTGTCGCTGGGGCTGAGGCTCTGTGTATCTGCGAAGACCTGGTGGCGGTGAGCGCTGATAATGATTTCCCGTTGTTGTCACAACGTCCTCAGTCGAAGATATAAGAGCAACGGAAAGTGCGCTTTGGCTTCATAAAGATGTTTTCTGAGGATAAGTATTATGTTTTGGATGGTGTTCGCAGTCAAGCCTTGTATGGTATGGATTTTCGGAGGAGAATGAGGAGGTGAAGATGTGATGATGATGCGTTTGTTCGTCGATATTTGGATGCGGTTGTTCGTCGATATTTGGTGTTTGGTTGAGACGCTTTTGGATGGAAAACGTAGGAGTTTCGGAGAGAGTACCGTCTTGAGGGGATAGATTATTCACTGAGGGGATAGGGGATAGATTATTCACATTCACTGAAACTATGTGGATATGCGACTCCTGGATCACTGATGAAGGTACAAATCGTAGTTAGTCGTGCGTCGCCCGGCCGTGGTGTCGCCGCTTCCATGATATTCTAGGACGGCTGTCGAAAAGCGCGGCTGCGTTCTACCGTTCCTTACGCCCACACACGGCTGCTATGTGCTCGATTGTCGAACACTGCTGGGCGTTATTGGTCGTGGGTCGCCTGGCCGCGGTTTCGCCGCGTCCATGTGTCGTGTGGCCGACGAGTTGGAAGAGTTCGTGCTCAGTGGGTCCGGGAGGCGCCGTGGCTAGGAGACGGCTACCCCGGACGACGTGTTGATTTTCTGTGTTTTCTAGACACCCGGGGAAAAGAGACCAAGTTGGTCCACGCCAAGTCGTGCCCCGGTGTGGGTTTCGCGAGGGCGGATGCGTGCCTGCCGGGTTCGTTGTGCACACAACGGTACGCTGCTGAATCCTTGCGAAAATGATTCCTTTGCAAGTTGACGATGACCATGAAGGAGCATGCAAAGGGGGAGGAATGGGACCCGGTCCGCCAGATGGGCAACCCATGCCAGACCGTTGGTACATTCCTACCTCACCATTGTTTCGGAAGAACAGGGAAAGGTAGGAGTTTCGGTGAAGCAGGCTCAGCCCTTGCTGGCACACACGCTGCTAGACCTCGTGCGGGACACGCGTGCGCAGGCGGCCCGCAGCTGGGGGACTGCCTCGCATCGACTACAGTAGGGACGTCGCTTTATTTTCGTTGGCGTTCGCTTCGATGCGCCGGGGTTACGACTTATCGTTCACGTTGGGATCGCAGATCCTCAAGCTTCTAGGGGCTCGCGGCCTGGTTTTTCGGTCTTCAGTTAGGCAAGTAGCTCCGGGGCGTTCAGCGAGGCAGTCCTGGTGTTGGCAGACCACGACTGTCAGGATTTTTGGGCGTTTCGCTCCGTTACGGCGTACATCTCGGCCTCTGAGCGCGTCGGTTGGGACCTGTCGAGGGGGCATTTATTCCCGACGGTCACCGCGGAGGGTGAGAGGGGGGACCTCCCTCTTACGGCAGCCCGCATGACGGCCTCCCAGCAGAATCATTTGCGGGTGGCTGAGCTGCCGACGCAGTGTACCATGCAATCTTCCTTTCGTGTAGGCGGTTCCCTCAGCAAGTCGCTGGCGGGGACGACGGTAGACAAATCATGCAGAATGAGGGCTGGAAGAGGAGTCGGTGGCGCGGCACTACATTGGAGCTACCACCAGTGGTCGCCTGTCGGGTAGCAAGCGGGGCCAGGGGCAGGGTTATCCCGATGCGAATGATATGCCCCGGTCCCTGGAGTTCAGACAAGAGGATGGCGCATGCGCGGGGCGTCAGGAGGTATCTGTTGGTGAAGGAAGTGTGGGTGAGTCCCCGTCTCGCAGGGGTGGAGAGAGAAATCAATGGAGGTAACGAAGGATGGGCGGGACCACGGCTCGGCGGAGGAGGTCTCATCCAATCCAATATTTACATGAAATGATCCTCGGCTTGGAGTCAGAATGCTACAGGGAAGATTTCATCATATTTGAATATGTAACGGATTTGGGATGATGAAGTTTATTGGGAAATCTATGGTTCGCAGGACAACAATATCTTGGGAGATTTATTTCGAATTGGGACGATGGATTATCTAGATTTGAGATTTGGGGCTGTTACCGCCAAGTTGCGCGTTGTGATGAACCGAATCAACTATATTGTACCTAGTACCGAGTAGGGGGGCTGTTAGGTGTACTGATCACTAGATACGAATCAACTGAGATCTAGGGGGTTTTGTGAATCGTGTTGGTACGTATGTGTTGAGTGGAAGGTCGATCCACCTTCTGCGTGCGTCGGCAGGCTTGCCCTGTTGACTCGGAAACAACAAGGGCATAAGTCTACCTTTCTCCACAGCCTCTGACGTTAAGCGCCCGCTACTCAACACGAAACCAACACCTACTAGTCGATGACGTGGAGAAGAATCTCCGGTTGTCTCGGAACGGTTCTACAGCTTTGACGCCCGATTGAACCAGAATTTGCCCAAGTACTAGACTAATCCTGGCAGGGCTAAAAAGGGACGTACAGGATTAGCTGTGCTTTGAGTACTGCTAACTCGTCAACACGCACCTGACCTTTCTACCCCTCCTACTCATAACCACGATCTCCTGTGGGCAATTGCTCCGTTGTTGCGCCCTGCGACTTTCCCTCCACGCCTATTACTTCCATTTGTGGTATTATCAACCTACTCACCTGGCAGGCAGCAAGGCTCAGAATAGATGGCCTCCTCCTGCAGCACAGTATCGAGCAACAGGTATGAATCACTTTACTTTGGTATGCGTAGATTGCAGAAATCCGAAGAGTAGGAATAATGATGCTGCCGTTCACATAAGCAACAAGCACCAGGACCAGTATGAGTTTAACATGTCGTGCACAAAGAAATCAATTGGGCATCAACATACGGCGCAATACAGGCAGCGACCGTTACAGGCAGCGATCCTCACGCACTTTCCTTAGAACACAAGGACAACAAAATCATCAACTTATGCACACCGTTCCGAAAGTCTCCGTTCTGAATCAACGCTGGCACAGCAGGCGACAAAAGTCGCTGCGGAGGGACCCATCCTAACGCAGCAGGCCTACACGACTCTGGTGAATCGACTTATGTTACTGCTGCGGCGAGCGGAGGGCAACTCGCGGATTTCCAGCAAGCTCAAGAAAAGGGCAAAGGTAGGTCAACATTCTTTGAAACAACTTTACACCACCACTTCAATGCTGTCCGCTGATGGGGTCAAAGTGGGCGGAGAGGAAGAGGGCCGGGGAAATGGGGAATACATTGTACGAAGGTGATCTTCTCGCAATTTTCCCTGTTTACCGAACCCTGAACTTTCTTTCCATGCGGAGACCACGTCGTGCTACCGATGATGGTGGGCTCTGCCGGTTCTGTAGAGTGTCGAAGGCGATGTAAAGACAATGTTTAGCACCTATCGCACTATTCGGGTCACCGATGAAAAAACGTACGTCGAAAACAAGAACAACTCAGTCCCGTATGACCAGCCAGCCCCCCCACAGGGGATCGGTCAGAGGAGTTTTGGACAGGGGAAAGATGCATCCCCGCTTATGTGTTGTTCCAGATTTGGGGGGGGGGGGGGGGGGGGG
>CACKRE030005109.1:54889-69191 GCA_902602495.3 Ectocarpus sp. CCAP 1310/34
GAGAGAGAGAGAGAGAGAGAGAGAGAGAGAGAGAGAGAGAGAGAGAGAGAGGCAGAAAGAGAGAGGCAGGAGGCAGAGAGAGAGAGGCAGAGACAGAGAGACAGAGAGAGATGGTCGAAACCGACTACTACACCTTGTTCAGGAGCCTACGTTCACCCCCGGCTAGCACTATTAACATCCTGTCCACCGCCTGACTATGCGACAGTGGTACCCGTCTCTCCCTCCGTGCGTTCAAAATCGCGATTAACCACGCCAAACAACACCAAACATAGCCTCCACTGGTCTTCTGGCATGGAGTTGACGAGGCAAAAATCTGGCGAGAGCAGCGGTGTATCTCACTCACGACATCGAACAGGTGTATTTTTCGGTATGCCGCCCGGATGTCGCCGTTCTCGGAAATGACGACATGTGTGTTGAACACCTTGCTCCGGTGGCTGGATGCCGGTGGAAAAAAAGCAGCAAAGGCGTGGCGTGGTTAGGTAGCATAATAACGCGTAGCAAAGTGAGGTGTTGGACGAACGGATGTTCATGTCGCGGTGACTGTCGGACGAAACTGGACAAACTCAAGAGAGAGAGAGAGAGAGAGAAGAGGAAGAGAGGAAAATTAGATTGATTGCAGAGTGACGGGATTACATCGACAATCAAAGCACGTTCGCGTTCCGCCTACTACTACTTGCGTAAACCTGACGATGGCGGATGCACTTATTAATCTTGAGAGAAGAGTAGCTCCTGTCCAGAGCCCGCACGTCGTCGACTACACTCCACCGGGAGGGCTGACTGTTGTGCTGCCACCTTCGTCGCCATTCGTGCGCTCTTTCGGAAACGTTGTACACGTGTAGACTGTATGCAAACCGGCAACTACACGTAAGCCGCCGCGCAGCCGTATAAGGCGCGCCGATCATGTTGAATAGAAGGAGGAGACTAAGGAAACTTCCATCCAAGGCACCGTGCGGCATACATCGCCAGCCCCCTCCGCCTGCACTTGAAGTCAGGAAATACCTTTCAGCAAAAGGAACGGGTTGCCGTGATTCTTGCGCCTCTTCCGTGGGTGCTGTGTGGCGGGCGGCAGACACCGCTTCCGGTGGCACTCTCTCTTGGAACCCCCCAAGCGACAGCCACATGCCATGTTCCTGTGGAAAGCACGGGGCATCATCACCGCTGTATGCCAGCACATCGTGCACAGTTAACAGCAGCCTACGGCGGTGCAAAAATGCAGGAATGCAGCAACAAAGAGCCAATACCGCTGTACGTGTGGACCTTCTTGACTAGATACAACTGGACTTGAACTTCGCAGATAGCCCACGATCGCTTTACAACGCTCGCTGAGGGAGGTTGCATGTACAGTAGGGTGCAACGGGGACACAGCAAAGTGCCATCACAAACAAAAATCATCAACACAGGGACAGCTGGCAGCCCTGCTCGTGCTGCTACACAGTTGGCGAACGGGCAGGCACTCACCCTCGCGAGGCTGCAGTATCGATTCATAGAAGGCCCGGTCAGAGGTTCCGCCGCCTCGACAGCTTCCCGCCAGTGTTCCTTCGAAACGATGTAGGAACACCGCAGCACACATTCCGACGTGGAGAGTACTGCTATGGGCGCCGGTATCACCATAACTAGGAGACGCACGGGGGAGGGAGGACAGCACCATACGGGAATATATGCATGCGATAGCAGATAACGGCGGCAGGGTTCGGGAAGCCCGCGGCCCGGGGATCGGAGTGGACAACACATCCACGTAGGCCCATCTCGCAAAACGCAGCCGGTGTAGATTCAAACCGTTGCATCGTGGAATGCGTGTGGAGGGCCACAAAGTAGTCATGGACACGAGTGGCTAAGTAAGATATCTAGACTAGTTGTGTCTCCCAATACGTGCCAGAACATCTGAATCCGAGAGAGGGATTCCAGTCACCCAACACGCGCTCCGCGTGCATCCCTCTGCCTGCATCAACCTGTTTCATGCCTTGCTCACCCCGATGAAATTGAAGCATTCCGGCAACGCAAGGAACGAGGCGCCCGCCTCTCGTGCCTCTTTTGCTAGCCTAGCACAGACCTGTAGGGGGCAGTGTGGAAATGCGACATGCCGATTGTGTGATCCTCATCATGACAATTGTGTACTACTTGTACGATACAGCTTGATCCAGCAGTTTATGTAATGTAGACTTCTGTCTTACTCGAAGGCAAACAAACCATTTATTCTTGGTAAAATTGCACGAGAATGAAGGGTGGGCACATGTGCAAAAATGCATAGATAGTCAGTCTGTAAGATGCATGAAGTTCCTGAACATCAGCATGCTATAGTACAACATGCGCAGCAGGCCGGGCGGCTCTCGATGGTCGAGAAAACTCAAGGGTGCTGCTTTACGAAACTTATATCACCTGAAAGTTTTGCAGCTTGCTGGAAGTAGAAGTCATCTGGCCGACCGCTACCTTCACCATGTTTCAATTGACACCACGCTCTATTTGCCTAGTAGGGCAGGGAGCGCCGCTCTAAGACGGGATAGTAGAGACACGACACAGAACAACGCAGCAGAGCAGGGATGTCGGCAGAGAGAATACTGATATATGGCGATGGGTGGGTTTTCTCTCTCGCGGTGCCCCGCGTGCCCCTGCATCCAGGGAGGCGGGTGGAAATTTGCAGCAAATATATCTATCTGTGGAAATATATTCGTCGGAAAACCCTCTTGTGTTTGGCGTTCTTCCTTCGAAAAACCCCGGTGAAGGGATGGACGGCGGTAGAGAGACGCTCGCGCAACATACGTTGTGCCCGTTGTGGTGAAGCACTTGGGGTGAGTGCGCGCCTTCCTCACAAAACAAGTCTTGCAGCCACAGCACTTACTGTAAGTTACCTTCCCTCCTCACTCACGTTTCGGAAAGTAAATCCTAAATTTAACTTAATTCTTCTTCGCCGCCGGCACCTACCCTCACTCAGTCTCCTCTTGTCCCTCCGCCCACCACGTCGTCTCCCTGGGGCGCTTTGGTCGCTTTCGTCCGAACGCCGGGATGGCATGGTGCCATCTCAACGCTGTGATGGCAGCCCCAAGCTTGGAAGCACCTGGGGTCTTCCAACGTGCCGCAATGTATTGATTGTCTATCCGTACTGACTGATGCTGCTGTGGACAGACATTGATTGCAATACAATAACACAACGAACGGACAACAGGAGCAGCAGTGGCAAGTAGAAGCAGCAGCAGCCGAAAACATACAAACGCGCGAGGCGACCCTTTCGGTTTTTGGCACCTTCCTTGTTTCCGTTCAAATAACCTACAGAAGAATATGCATAAATCCATACAGCATTATCATCACCGACCGGCGCACCGGCTGGCTGGCTGGCTGTTGTTGTTCATGCCGCCACCACCAGGAGCAGCGACATTGTTTTGACGTCAAGATTTTATTCGCATATTTTCAATTCGTTCGTTTTCTCTCGACAGACACACCGGCAACGACACACACGGCGGTCCCCCGACGCTGTGCACTACTTTTATTTATTATTTGCTCTGTTATTTTTTTGTTTTTTTTGTTCGCCACGACACACCAAGGTGAGGTGGTTGTTGCAAAGCGCAACGCGTTACGTCATTTAGTCAGGGAATGTACGTATGGACGCGCCGTCGTTGGAATAATAAAAATTCTTTCCCCCTCATCTTGCTCCTCATCTTCCTAAATTTGCGTAACACAAAATCATCAACCATCCAACGGATGGATGATGGAATGATGCGATACTACCACAGCTGCCTTGTACGGAAGAACAACGAAACCACCAGAAAGGAGGATCGGTTGCTGAGCGAGCTTCGAAGATCAACAACAATATCAAATCGCACAAAACTCTTCTTGGGTACAACAACGAACTTCCTACTACATGACATGTATTCACACCGATGTGATCGGGGATGCATGCAGGACTCTCACTCTGCTGACAGATTTATGAAGAGATCTTCATCTACACTCTGACAAGAAAAATTGTAAAGAAAGAGCCCGTGGGAGAGAAAGAAAAGTAGACTACATGAATGATGCGCATGTCCTCCGCCGACATTCACGAGCATGCGCTTGCCGTGAACACCCCCGCCTCCTGCAGCTTACTACATGGTCCCGAGCCCTGTACAAGTAGTATGGGAATGCGACGGTTGGTTGCTGATGTACGGCCAGCAGCCAGCCGTATGTGGCATCGAGAGAGAGAGGAGTCGAGTCGACATCAGTAAATAGTATCATCAGCAATCATATATATGTTCTATAACCTCTGAAACTAGCGGTGCGTCTTCTGATGATGATGATGCTGCTGCTGCCGTAGGGGCACATGGGTCAGCGAGCTCTCGTGAAGCAGCAGCACCACACAGTTGGTACGGGTAACACAAGTGCAGGAAGAGCGCAGCCACCTAACAAAGCAATGCGCCAACGGCACAGAGAGAGATGACAACGTACCTGCACGGGGTGTGCACAGCGTCGATTCTGATTTACCCTCTCAGATCATCAAACCTCGGATTATGAAAATAGAAAATAGACGAAAGGTTCTCTTTGATATCGTATGCATAGAATCGAAAAGAACCACACAAGATAAAATATCCGCCTCTTTCTCGAATGAACGTGATCTCCAATTTCTCGTCCCCCCCCGGTTTACAGAAAAACTGTGCCCTGCTGACCTGGGCGGAGTGGAGACCAGCCCCATCGCATACCCCACCTCTTCCCTCGCCATCCCCAGCTTCTACAGACCCTCAGACTTCGGACACTGCTGTGATCACCCAGCTGAGAGCGGGAGCAGCAGCAGCAGCGCTTTGCACAACAGAGGACTGTTGTGCCCAGGAAACCTGTAGACTCTCTCCTCCCCCAAGCCGAGCCCTTTCTTTTTCTGCGTCAAACCAGAAATCTCCGCACGGCGCACGCCAGCCCCCCAGCGCTCCTACCAAACTTGCAATACAAGACACTCTCAAGCCACACCCAGGCCTGCGTAGCGACCACGCGCGGGACACGGCGGCGCGTCTCTTAGTTTCATATAAGGCACCGGCGAGGCCCGCGGCTCGCGGCTTGAAGGGGAGGTTGGCAGCGCCTGCATCTCCGAGCAACGAGCGGTTAGGTGTGTAACGTAGAAAAAGCAGGAAGCATGAGCTACCAGCAACAACATCAGGGCGCGCCCGATGGCAGCCGGCGGCAACAAGCCCCACCTTTCCCTCTCTTGGGCACAAACGGCGCCGCAACAGCGGGGCGAGCACCAGCAGCCGGAGTGTACGGCATGCCACAGTACGGGCAGCAGCAGGTGAATGTCTGTCTGTCTGGCTCTGGCTTGCGCAGGCTGTCTGTGCATATCTGTTGTTGAAGAAAGGAAGGTCGTGTGCGTGTCCCCTCTCTCTCTCTGTGTCCAGCTTGTGTTGCAAGCGATTTGTTGCTCGCCCGCGTGTGTGCATGTCTGAACTTTTTTTTTTGCCGCACACCCCCTCTGCCCGCCTGCTGCTCTCTCTCGCTGTATCAGCAACAAGCTGATGGCTACGGTGGACCCCCTCCGTCGCCGGTGGTGGCAGGCAGCTGGGGAGAGAGGACGGGCTACGTAGAGGAAGGGTACATGAGACAGGACCCTAACATCGTCGCGGGGGCGGGAACCCCGATCGCATCGACAACCTCTGGGAACGGTGAAGGAACGTTCATGGTGTCCACGGGCGGGTGAGCACACACGGTTGAAAGCACCAGCAGCAGCAGCAGCAGACGGGGGATGCTGGCAAGAGCATGTCACCCTTGTGCACAGCAGAGAAGCGTGCCTGCTTGCCGTGCATATTGTTGTAGTGCACCCCAGCACGGTGGTACACGGTCTGTCCAGAGACATGTAGTTAATTCGTCCACATCCCGGAGTGAGCGGCATGTCGTTTTTTGCTTGATGTGTGATCCCTGAGTGAGCAGCATGTCGTTTTTTGCTTGGTGTGTGATTGTGTTTATAACGACGTGTCGCTCTTTTTCTGTGTCCGGATTTGTATTTTTCGGTTTTAATTGCTGCCCCCGTCTCGCTCTCTCTCCGCTGCCTCCCGATCCGACTGCCGATGCGCTCGCGTGTGCGTGCGTGATGTCCGCACAGTGGCTGCCCAATCGCTTCTGGTAGGATCGCGCTCGACGCTCTTCAGTAAGATCCATTCGCGGCCAAAGCCTCCCCCCCAAAACGGTGTGCTGAATACGCAGCCGCACCAAGCAAAATCGATTCCGTTCGTTCGCTCCTCGCGATCCTATTACTACTTGCTCGATGTGTGTCGGCTGATAATTTTGTCCCTGGTCCTGGTGTTTTATTTTTTTTTGGCAGCAGCGCGAACGCCATGGGAGCGCCGCTGCAGTCGTTCTACCCGCCGTCCTTGTACGGCGTGCCTCCTTCAGTCTACCCTTACCAGCAGCCGGGAGCGTTCCCTGGGCCTTACGGTGGCGGGGCGGGCGGCGGCGCGGGAGGCACTGCGGGAGGCGCTGGGTCAACGGCTGGAGGAAACTTTTACGCCGGTGAGGACAGATCGATCGGTCGACCGACCAAGACAGCGGGCAAAACCAATCGTCTTTTTTTGATTCACATCATATGTGCATGGTCGGTCGGCGGCCCGCGGTGGTCCGGAGGACGCTGCCCCCAGTCCCAGCGCGTGCCGCAAACATCCCGATAATCGGAAACCGATACACACTGGTGTAGTTTTGGCGTAACGGAACTGGGCGAAAAAAACTGCCCGGACCGGACTGACACCGGCAGCCGTGGATACACGTTTGGGGATCGGGGTTCGTTATTTTATTATCTTTCCCGGAAACAAGTGTGAAATGCAGCAGACGATTAGTATTCAGTTTCGCGGACTTACCGCTGTACACCCTCTCTGTTTGCCTTGCTGCGTATCCCGCCGGGCGCTTAAAAAGGGGTTGTGATCTATCTGCAGTCGGCAGGCAGATGCGGCGCTGTCGATCGATTTTCGTGATGTGCATGCGACAGCGGCGGTGATCCCGGCCGGCCGGACATGTAGACTTTTCCTACTTTTATCATGTTTTGGTTTTGTACTGCACAGCACGGTCGGGCCCCGCGTAATGAAAACAGGCCCCAGAGCTTCGTCGGCCAAAGTTTGCTCCCGCTACGCGTCTATACACGACCATGCATGTTGCCCGCATCACCAACGTGCGCCGATTGTTCGAACGTATCCTACACCACATTTCCACACCCGAGAATGCCACTGGGTCGGTTAGCCGCTATTTTTGGCGCATGTCCCTTTTTTGTGCGGTCGGGAGCGGTGCCACCACCAGCAGCCGAGAGGGTGGGACTCTGCGCCAGGAACTGCATTACTGCTGTCTGTCGCAGTCGGTGACCCAAGGCGTCCGTGAAGGCCGGCTTGCCCACGGCCGGTGACGGACCTCGAACCCTTCCCAAGATTTTTATTTATTTCCAATTTGTCGCCGTTTGTTTTCTCTCCATGCCGTGGCCATCTTTTCGCTTCGACTCCGCCGGCCGGGAGAACAGGCCAGGGCGGTTACGCTAGGAGCACGAACCCGGGCCAGCCCATCCAAACCACGACTAATCTCCAAGGTACGATACGAACGATATATGGATAGGCCAGAGGCATCTATCTATCTAGGCAGCAGCTCTTCTTGCGTTTCGTCAGACGGCAGAATTTTCATTTTGCGTTCGTTCGTGCGTTGGTTTTTTGAAAGTTAACATGACCTCACAGAAAGACTACCCGTTCGAGATATAAGCTCAGTCGAGAGGTATGTGGTGAAGTGTTTTCAGTACGCGGACTGGAGACTTGGCTTAATTTGAATCAGTGCAAGGCTAACACTGAGTTATCAGTAATGCCAGTTGGATCTATGCGTTGTTTTTGTTTTCCAAAAAAAGGAATGCTTGCTGGGTGTCGCTAATGTTCTCGGGAGTCCGAGGTCTGCGTGCTTGGCCCCCCACGGTTGCGTGATGTGCAGTATTTCCCAATTCCGAGGGCAGTTTCTAGTTGATTTTGGTGCAACGACGTTGAGAGTCGTTCAGCTTTTTTTATTCCCGTGACTGCATTCAGTCCATGGTCAACCTACCTGCGAGGGCGTGCTTGCTCGCCGCCGGCCCAAATAATCGAGGTTGTTTGTTCGGGTTCGGGAAATACATTCACATAGACACACGTACACAAAAAATAGTTCCTGTTCGAAGAGCGAGATATTCTTGGCCTTCATCGGTTAGTTATCGCCTCATGCTGAGATGAGAAAACAACGCTCAAAAACAACCTTTTGTTACTTTCATGCATGCATTGTCGTTATTGTTGTTGTCTTCACATTTGAAACCGTTCCGATCTCTCTCTTCCGAGTCCCTTCGTATGTCCGTACTGATCCCATCATGCATGTATGCGGGCGATGATGATGATGATGATGATGCGAGAGCAGCGCTCGTTACTTGTGCGTCGAGCGTATGTTCAGACCTCAAAATACTCCACAGGAAAGAAGAAAAAGTGATGCGGGGTTAATGTTTTTTTCGTGTGCCGACGACTTGAACATGAAGGTGCAGCACACGGCTTCATGACGGAACTTTTCTTCCGACAATACTATCTCCCTTGTTGATGCCCTGTTTTCTTGGTCGTTTTTTGTGAAGGACCGTGTACATTCGCATGACGTCCAGTTTTGCATCGCAGCGTTTCCATGGACCCGTTTTGTTCCTCGTACCTCGTGCAATTTCATGTCTTGTCTTGCACCCGTCTGGCTTTTCTTTTTGGTGTCTCCTGCCATGGCCCTCAGAATATTTGTACGGCTCTGTACACAGACGTGGCCTATGGACCCGCCACACTATTGTTGACGTAGATGATGAGCCACGCTTTTGCCTCATTGTTGGAAGCGTGAGGGATCAATCAATCGATCAATCGATCGAGACGATTCTCCTATGCGTATGCCTTTTAGAGACATCAGTATATCTGACTCGATATCAGTCCGTGCTGACGTTGAGGTACCTTTTGTTTGTCATGCCACGGCGGCGTTCCGATGAATACCACTGCAACGGGGGACGGATTGGCAGGGCCGGACGGGTGCAACCTGTTTGTCTTCCACATCCCCAACACCATGACCAACGAGGCCCTGTTCCGTCTCTTCTCCAAGTTTGGGAACGTCATCAGCGCTCGCATCATGGTCGAAAAGGCCACGGGCCGCAGCAGGGGCTTCGGTGAGAAAACACACGGCGGAGCCGACAGAGGCTTTTTCTTCGCGGCCGGCCGGGCACCATGCGCCTTTTGTTTCGCATTTGGTGTTCAGTTGAGCTGGTTTGTGGTACTCAAGGGATCTCGATCGCTTACCACACTGACGCGTGGCTATCGAGCCTCCCCCCCACCTACGCCCTATAAGAGACAGCCAGGATGACCCCTGTCGCCTCACCCTTGCCGTGGTATCTACTACCTAGAGGATTGTCATCACATCATCCGTTTTGTGGCACTTCCGCCCTGATGCCCGAAGAAAACACTTGCTGCCTGCGTACCATGCGCGTGCTCTTTGTCGTGCATGCATGCGCGCGCGCCTGTTTTTGTGTGTGCGGCAGGCGACTTGTTCCCAACCAAAGAAAAACATACAATTGTTGAATCGTTTTTTGTTTGCAAATTCCCGTTCGCCGTGGTGCTTCCGTCCATCCCCGTACGGCGCTGCTGCCCCCCCGCCCCCGCCCCCCCGCGGCTGGCGTGGGGTCTGGTTGGTTCTCCATGTGTATGTGCTACATATCAAACCTGTGGTTGGCGACCGGACCGCCAGGGTTTGTGAGCTACGATAACAGAGACTCGGCGGAAAAGGCTATCTCTCAAATGAACGGGTACCAGGTGTGTGGCTGGGGTTCGTTTATCGCGGGCGCGTGACTTCGGATGCCCGGACCAGATCACGCAGCCGTAGAGTAGAGGTCAATTGTGAATGGTCTGGGTGGGCAAGTCGAGGAGGGAGGGAGAAGACGTACTGTTTTTTTGTAGCGCAGGGAGGTTCGTGCGTCCTTGAAAAAGTTGATACAGCAGTTTGGTACGCTGCTGCTGTGCCGAGGTCCTCACACCCACGTGAGGCAACGTGAAAAACGAAAAACACGACGTCACGCAGAAAACTGCGTGAGAGATGTGCATCCAAGTTGAGACAGCCACATGAGCTGTGATGTTGTACCAACAACCGACCAGACTTGACCATCGCACGGGCGGCACCCCTGCTGCGGCCGCGCGCGTCATCTGATGATGGTTGGCAGCAAACTGCTCGCAAGAAACGCAATTCTGCAAACACCTAACACCACGATTAATTTCTTGTGATATTTACCTACGGACGGTCCGCACGCAACCACTGGTCGCGTGACTTGTGTCAAGTGAAGATACGAATTGTAGATTGACTTTTGTCAAGTGAACATCGATGGTGACTTGTGTCTAGTGAACGTGTTCGCAACAAGACACCAGAAGGGAAAATGTCAGACGTTAAATTGTCGCCCGTCCGCCCATTTCCTCCGCGCTAGGTTAACCCCCCCCCCACCCCCCCCTCTCGCACCCCCTCCCCACCGCCCCTGGCGCTGTACGAAATGCGAAACAGATCACGATATTGACAAGATGATCACTCTCTGACCTCTCGCTCCTTCCCTTCCCCCGGCGAAACCAACCCATTACAGAACAACTCTCATCTATGCAAATCAACCCATGAAACAATAACTCATTTCCTCGCATGTACTCCA
The DNA here is from genome assembly GCA_902602495.3 of Ectocarpus sp. CCAP 1310/34. Lineage (NCBI taxonomy): Eukaryota > Phaeophyceae > Ectocarpales > Ectocarpaceae > Ectocarpus > Ectocarpus sp. CCAP 1310/34. The sequence continues at coordinate 65,517 of CACKRE030005109.1, forward strand.
TGGTAATGTCAAAACTGCTTGTATGTATGCACACATACACAACAGATTGAACACAAGCGCCTCAAGGTTCAGCACAAGAAGGACAAGGAGAGGGAGAGGTACGTGACGGCCCCGTCTCCTAGGATGATGGGGCCGGGCGTCGCCGCTGGCAGGATGCAGCAGACCGCCCACTTCCGGCAGCCGCTCCTGCCCGCGCACAACGCGGGCCTTCGGCACCACCAGGTGAGCGAGCGACCGGAGGGTGGAGGCTGGCAGTGTCTCGAGCGGGGTTGCCCTGAGTACTGCTTTTACTACTCGGCACAGCAGTAGTTGTTGAGCTGAGCTGAGTCTTGCTGTTTACCTTTTTCTTGTTTTCTTGTAGTCGTTGTCGACGACAAATGGCTGCTCAAGTTTTTTCCACGTGACACGTGTGGTGCGCGTGCGCACTGCTGTCGCCGCGAAGGTTGTATCGCACACACAAGTCACGGTGGCCAATGATGATAACACAATGATGAGACCTTGTGCGTTGCTCGACCTGTTTGCACCTGAAGTTATCGCAACCGTATTAGAGGCGTGTTGCTAATTAATGTAAAAGATTTTAGTTCACTTGGGTCCGGGTCCTGCCGGACTTCTGCTGAATGAAAGAAAGAGAGCTCCCTCGACCGAGGTCGTCGTGTGGTGCCACACACCACGCACGTGCGGTTAAGTCGCGAGATGATCGATGGATCGCTGGATGCCCCATGTGATCGTTGCTTCGCGTGTCGCCAATAGTTGAGGTAAACCGTGGTTTGCTTGATCGTTGCACGCAGTCTGGTGAGTGCCCGCTTTCGAGCGATCCGAAAACTTGGAAAAATATCTCGGTTTCTTTCTCGCGTGACACGTCTTGCGACGTCTTGTCTCAGACGCTACTTTGAAGCGTAGAACATGACCTTCTCTTAGTATTGTACCAGTTAAACCGATGGCATCCCCCAGTATGCAGAACCCTATGCATGCTGCGGTTGATCTCATGGTGGTGTTGTATTCGCTCAAGACGATGTTGAAATAGCCTCTAAATGCATTTGTTATTCCGGAAGGCACGTCGCCCTGTGAGGCGTACGCTCTTGTCTCTCCTTAGTTTCATCCTCCGGGTCACTCTCATTGAAAGCTGCTTTGCTCGCTTCAATGAGCTTTTACTATATTTTTTGTGCTGCTGCTGGTGCTGCTACCCCGTACACCGGGCTTTTGTATCACGAAGCCCTGCTGTGTACCTGCCGTTCGGTGCGTCGCTATCTAGTCACCAGTGCTATTCAGCAAGCTGGGACACCATCCCCTAACACCGAACCCGAACAAATAATTCGCTGACGAATAGATATATTCTAAATAATTGCCAGGTTGCCCCGTCTAATTCCCGACGACACGATTCGACAGTTCCAAAAAATATGTAGAGCATAGCGCCCCGTTCCGTTTCCCCTGGCGGATGCTGACAAAACACACACACGTGCACACTTCCACAGGGCGGAGACGACAAGCTGCCGCCCCCATCCCCGGCGGCGGACACGGGAGGCGCGGGCGTCGCGCCGGGCTTCACCGTCTCCGGCGGCGGCGGCGGAGGCGGTGGCGGCGGCGGCGGCGAGGAGGACCACCACCAAGGCGACGCCTCCGCCACCGACGTGGGAATCGACGCCGGCCCGCGGGGGGCTAGCACGGGTGGGGGGGACAAGTATGGCGCGCACTCTAACGACCACCCGCACCTGGCGTATATTTACCGGGGGCGGGGCACCGCGGCGGATGAGACCGGCGGGTACCCCTCGGCCGGCGGCGGCGTCGACGGAAAGGCGGCCGGGGACGAGAAGCCTCAAGACCAGGTGAATAGATACCATGCTGGTACCGATATGAGGCAGACACGACAACGGCAATTTGACGCTTGGTGGAGATTAGCACGCGCGTAAGTTGGATCTTGGTGGATGAGAGGCCGACGTGACGCTCCCTCTCGATGGGGCAGCGGCCTGTCTCCTCTTCGGAGCCTTGGCGTGGGTGGCATGTATGTGGCATGTCCCGCTTCGGCGGGTGGTGCGTGGCTCGGCTGGCTTTCGCGAGTTGGTTGCCATGTGTTGGGCTGCTGATTTCCTTGTGCAAGTGATGTGCCGAGTGTCAAGAGGTTCGAACTTCCGGGACCGCTGTTGCGTCGAGTATCCCTTTCGTTGGGAGCTGCGCACAACCAACCATCGATCTTGTATGCCTCCGCATGATTGGATCCCTCTTCCACCCTCATCGATTGGGCATGAGTCGCTGCTGTTGCACGATTTTTCAGTAGTGCGCACCAGTACACATGAGCACTGCTGTCGGTTTTGTCCGAGTGCGCAACTTTGTTGTTCGACGCTTGAATGAGTATTTTCAGGGTTCACGCAACCCCCAGGTCTACCTCGGTCTCGGTTGTTCATCCCCATGCCCCATGTCGGCAAAAAGTGTTGCACTTGAATTGTGCACAGGACACGAGTCTCAGCTCATACCTCCTTGCGTTCAACTGGGTCACGGCTGTGAGAGATGAACGCAGGGCCTCGCGATTTCTTAACTGAAGTTCGTTGTCATGACCACGCGATGGAAATCTCTCCTCCCCGCGGCCGTTCGATTTCTAGCCCTGCTGACCGTAGCGCATATGTACCAGGTAGGTGCATGTGGGCGTGTCATCTGCACTGCTTCCTTCGTATCTGCCCGTGAGACTCCGGAGAGGGACAAGACACGGCCGCCAGCAATACGATACTCTGGTCCGGTCGTCTCCTCAATGCTTTCACGGGCACTCAACGGCCCCCCCCCCCCGTCCCCCGTCCCCCTACTCCGCCTGCTGCTGATACCCTTGGCGCCCTCCCTTCCCGCTGACACGAACCATTCCAGGACTCGGGATACCACGGGCGCGACGACTCGGCGTACATGGCGGCCCCGACGTCCAGCGTGGGAGGCAGCGCCGCCAGCCCGGACCCTAAGGGTGTGTCGAGGGCCAGGTCTTCAAGCCCTGGCGCGGCGGCGAACGCTGCTCTGCCGCACCAGTCTCTGGAACACGCGATGCAGACCAAGCTCACGATCGGTGAGAGTCGTTGGGAGGCCCAAGGGGCGGGAGGGATATTGTGTGCGTTCCCCGAAAGGGATCCTGATTCTGTGGTACTGTTTCTATTTGGGTCGTGCAGAATGTCTGTTGCCTGCTGAAGATCGGAGAGTGCTACTCCCGGTTGAGCATTGAGGTGCCCGGAATGCGATCAAGTCGTGGCGCTCCGCTACAAGATCTAAGAGGGTGCTGTGACAAAGGCCCTCGACGCTCTTATATCGGAGCCTCCTCTTGTCGGAATAGGAGACGAGAAGAATTCGCAGCTATATGAAACGGGTGGAGTCCGTGACAAGCAAGTTCGATCATGTTGGATCGGTGCCCTCTCTCGTGAGGTACCCTCTTGTATCGGATGCACCACTGTATCTGGGAGCGCGGGAAGGCGTTGATGTCGTGTCGTTTCGTATCGTAGACTCGTCCCGTCATCCTAGGCCTGCGGCGGACAGTCGAACGGAGGCAGATCGACTTCAACGATAGCTCTGCTAGACTCTCAGGGCGTGTCTTGACCCCACCTCCCTTCGCAGGCAGGGGATATCATTCGAGAGAAATTGTCTGTTTGACGGACCCCGATTCAACCGGTTGTTTCCTTTGAAGAGGTCACGACCCCCCCCCCCCCCCCC
>CACKRE030005109.1:69307-83683 GCA_902602495.3 Ectocarpus sp. CCAP 1310/34
CGCCCCCCCCCCCCCCTTCTTGCCTCTATTATAGTGTCCACGTCGCAATGGACTCGTTCACTTTCCCGAAACGTAGACGCAGGAGGGAAACGGGCACGAAAAGGCCCGTATCTATCTACTTGTCTCTGTTGTTTGGTGGTGACGTGTGGGTAGGGATGATGGATGATGATGATGGCGATTAGATTGTTCTGTATATCGCTGCTACGGCTGTTGGCCGCCATTTCTACATACCTGCCATCGGTGTTAAGTGTCAGGGGGTGTTCCTGAGGGCGCCCGGGTTGTCGAAGGTCTTTCGGGGACACCTCAATTGTGCGAACTTCGTCCGAAATTTGTCGGTGACATCACCTCTATGTTTTGGACTAGTTTGGGTTGACGACAGGCAGCGCCAAGGCGATTTTCGCTCGTGACGGACACGTGCATCACGTCTATGCACGCTCTCACTCTCCGTCTGCCTCTGTTCCCCCCACTAACGGCATACTGTATACCAAAGACCAGTGCAACGCCTACAGCTAGTAGTAGGTACCCCAGGCTGGGCATGCTACCAAGTGGTGCCCATGCGCTTCGTATGGTTTCATGCAGCGTGTACGGAGTGCCTGCCTCACCGTGTTCTCGTCGGGTGCGCTATGAAACACTCCAACGAAGGGCAGCAGAGAAGTTCCAAGTCCCTTGTTACTTGTTGCTGCTTTCCAGGTTCAGGTTCACCATCGTAGGCAAGTTGCCGTTAGATGACCCCCGACTCGCCTTCTCTCACACTCTTCGCCCTCTCCTTCCCCCTGCGCTCTTTGGTTCTTTGCTATTTTTGGTGGACGGAATCGAAACGAACCGAAGGAGGGAACGGAAGCCCGCCTTCCGCTGCGCAGCCCTCGTGATGAGGGATGAAAGATGATCAGATAACGAGAAAGAGAAAAGGGGGCCCGAAAGAAGGGCCGACAACATCACCCCATACCCCGATTTGAAGACAGCCCTTGGTATGCTGGCGGCTCTTGTTGCCAGGACGAAACAGGTTGGCCGCAGCTTTCATCTCGCCCCTCCTTACTTCACTTCCCCCGCCCCGCCGAGCTGTGCGCTTGAGAGGCGATCGATGGATGCGCTGGTGGGCCTTATGTGCGAGTCAGAGTCAGAGTCAGGTGTTTACAGTTTAGTTTTGGTGTGTGGTGTGGTGTTGAGTGCGGGCATGCGGGTTGTTGCGGCGGACGGGTGGTGTTGTTGTTGATGCCGTTGTTAAAAGCAACTGTACCGGATGGGGGGAGGAGGCGAAGAAGTGAAGTGCGGTGCTGATGCGACCGTTTTTTTTGGTTTTTTGGCCGTCCCTGCACTCGGAGCGATTTGTTGTTTTCGTGCCCCCAAGGGGTGGGTGGTGTGAGGTGTAACTCTTCCCTTTTCCCTGAATTTTCCTGGCAGTGGTCAACGAAAGTGAGTAGAGGCTATGAGGAAGGCAGGGGAGATGGGATATGAGGTGCGATCGATGATTTCGAGCAATCCGTTCCGTTCTGGTGTCGACGTAGCGCCGCGTGTAGTCTGCCGAGCGCGTTGTGAGGCAAGAGTAGATGAGTGCAGCGCCATTTTCGAATCGACCGCATTTTTTCCGTGTTGGTTATTGTGCGTGTAGCGCTCCGTCGCTTTTGGAAACGAGATTTTTTTTTTTCTGTTGTCTTTCAAGACTAATATCATAGTCGGCCGCCGCTTGGCTTGTTTCTGTCCCCTCGTGGAGTTGATGCGCGGGCGGGTTGATCTCATGAAAATGGTCCATGTTGACTTGGGGGGCGGGAAAGGGGCTCCGTGAATCGTGGTAGCCACGGGCACAGGTCGAGCAACTTAGCAGGTCGCGGCGTACCTGGTCCGTCCGGTTACGCTGTCCGGCTCTTGCTTTTTTTTCATTCGTCGGGGGACCACCTTCCCGAGAGAAAATGAACCGCTGCTGCAGAAGTACTGCTGCAGTGGTGTTGATGCTGCTGGTGCTGCTGCTGCTGCGGTGGCGGTGGCGGCTTTTGGGCTTTAAAACCAAATCGGAAGTGTCTCTTGCCTGACATTTGCTCTTTTGTCTTTTTCCTTGTTTTGGTGCGATGGTAACTTGTTGCGCGCCCGTACTCTAGAGTGTACGGTGGGGGCGGGTTTGTGAGGTGGTAGTGGGTGGTGTTGCGTTTCAAATTTCTTACCCTTACTCTTAATCTTCATTTGGTTGCCTGGGGTTGATTTTGATCGGAGCTCTCCGTGTCGAGAAGTAGCGGCGGTGGCGGCCATATGCAGCACCACGTGTCTACAGCTTTCGCGAAGTTGTGTTTGTTTGTGATGCGGTGATACCGAAGCGGTGCCAGAATTGGGACGCCATCGAGAGGTCGTGAGTAGCGACTGAGGGACTTGAGGGTCGAGATGCCGGCAGTAGCAGCAGCGGCAGCATACGAGTAGGGCCGTAGGGACCATTCATGTTGTCCGTCCTTGGCCTTTGTGTTTTTTGCATGTGAAAGTAGTGGTATCGGACTGCTGGGGGGGGGGGGGGGGGGGGGGGGGGGGCTGAATGCTCATCGTTGGGAAAAAATCGCTCTGATAAATATTCCAGGTTCGGGGAAAGGGGGTGGGGGGTTGTGGGGGCTGGACATTTTGCCTTTCGGGGGAATGCCGCTCTGATAAATATCACAGGTTNTACCTCTCCCACTGACTTTTGAGCATAAAGCCTTTCCGTTGCGTTGCGTTGGCTTGATAGAGGGAGGGAGGGGGGTGCAGGGTCGACAAGAAGGGGCGCTTTGCGTCCCGTTCCGTGGCGAAGAACAAGTGGTTTGTTTGCATGTTCTGTCCCGTTCGCTTCTCTGTGGCGGTGCGGCGACGTACGTTCCGTTCCAACAAGATGCACGGTGGGGATTTTTGGTGGGTGGGTCGCTCCGGGGCGATGGTGGTGTACCGTACCGTAGCTTACGCCACCTCAAACGCGAGAGCGGGCGCCGATCACATGGCGTGGGCTTTGCGAAATGACATGTTGACAGCGCAGCACGTTGGTTCGTTTCGTTTAGGTGCCGGTTATCTCTGAGAGACGAGGCTGNCTTGGGCAGGCGAGCAAGGGCTCTGGAGACGGAACACCGCAACTAACACTCAATACCTCAATGCACTCGTTGTATCGTGTAACGCCTCTTGTTTTTATTCCTTATTTTCTTGGTTCTTCGGCCACATGTGCCTCCCATCGTCCGTGGCAGTACTGAACTAACAGTTGGTTACCTTACCGTACCTTACCCTACCCTACCACACCAATGTGCCGTGTCGAGTGTTGACCGGGTACTGCAGTAGCTCGAGTTGTCGTCAGGGGGGGAGAGAGAGTCGGATTGAAGCAAGAGAAAAAGGGCAACATTTTTTGCCGCGAGGGTCTTCTCTCATCCCCCTCCCGGCCAACCGACCGACCGGCTAACGGACCAGGCAGATAAGGGCAACCACAGAGAGAGCCTGGTGGAGACGGGTTGGTTTGTCGCTTCGCTGCTTGGGTTGACTGGCTGATGAGTTAATCAGAAGCGCGCATCGACAGGCAAGGTGCGCTATAATTCTAGGTCCGTATCTAATCTGTGTACCCCAGTGTGTGCTCAGTTGGATGTTCTACCGAGTTGAGGTTTGTTAGGTGGGCGCGGAGTCCGCGGGCGTTTTGGAGTCGTCCGATAACTCGTTTGGCGTTCGCACTTGCGTAGGGAAGTAACGTATTTTTATGCATGCTGCATGTGCTCGTTTTTCGTGTGTTTTTTTTGTTTCAGTAATGATATGGAGTGGACACAAGCGAGCTTGGTAAAGTTTGGCGCGTCATTTATCGTCATTAATCAAGAAATAAGAAGTCACCGGGTTTTTCATCACGATTGATTGTGCCACATGATGATCCAAGGCCATCACAAAAATACGTGGTGCGAGCACGGCAATGATTGGCCGTGCCCATTTCACCCTCACCACCCGGGCGTGGGTTTCATGCACCGTCTGCCTCGCCCTCCTCTCAAGGCCGGCAGTGCTGATTGCCGGTGTACTGTGAACGAATGTGGGCAGCAGGGCGGACTTGTCTCACTCTCAACCCGTACACGATAAAAATAAGAGGGCTATAAATTAATTGTCGACATCGACCTACAGGTGGCAAACAAACCTCTTCCCGCACGACGTCGTTTGCGGGAGGGCAACTGCTATCAAGTAGCGATCTACCTCGCAGGGCCCAGCTCTCGAGGACAACACTCATTTACGGGATCTACGGTCAGATGTACACTAGGACTTCAAAGAGCGTTATCACACAGGAATTGTACACAACACCACCCAAGGCCAACTAGCACGCATTTTCCAACCATCAAGATGCAAAGACCGCCAATTCATTGCGGAACAAGTAGCACTCTTGAACAAACGAGATTACATGGCGCTTCCAGCGCAGCAATCGGCGGCACATATAGTCTGAGCACACCAGGGTACGATCTTTCCTGCTCGAAGGACACAAACACTACGGCTCCCCGCAGAACAGATGCACTCCACTGCAATGTTTTTCAGAAGCATGGAGCCCCGCAGGATGTCAAAACAACAGGGGCGGGGGGGGGGATTCTAACGACATTGATTTTGAAAGGACCACCACCAGTGGCTTTAAAGCGGGAACGACTGTAATACACTTGGGGTTTAACGTTAACGTCCTGCCGACGTGACCTGGTCAGTTCTTCGGGGTGGGCAAGCGCCGCAAGGGCACGGCTTCGCCGTACTCGTGTCGGCCCGCCCTTCCCTCCGATACCTGTCCCATGAAGGCCCCCACGTGGGCGGCAAGCATCCCCACCAGTTTCTCGTCGTTCTCGTCAAAGCCCTCCGGTTTGTTCATCATCTCAATTACCTTCAGGGGTTGTTGTAGCGGATGGAGGCGCGGCGCAGGAATCGCGGGAACATGCGAAAGCATCCGAGCATTCGGGAAAAGTCAAACACAGCTGCGAATACATACAACAACGATAGCCTCGGGGTGCTCTAAAACGGGGACGACGGACATACCAAGACTGGAACAAAAAAGGCTCACACACACACGGAGAAGAAATATATGGTGTCATTATCAGTATACTAAGGTCGAAGTATCTCGCAACAAGACCGGTTGAGATTCCCAAGGGAGCCGATAATATTACTCCTCTGTAGTCGCTGCTGTATGCAACTACGGTTCCGCTGACGGGGGCAGTCCGAAGGAGAGTGTGCCTCGCCGGCAGCCTGACTTGCCTCTATTAATACGCGAACCGTTCACAACGAATTCAGACTACCACACACGATAGCCAGCCGCGAAACCCTACATAGGTGAAAGATGGAGGTGCGCTCTCACCGCGATTACTTTTCCGTCGTCCTTTTCGTCACTACGGCTCATTACCGGCACCGCCAACATATTCCGTGTTGTTGTCTTCATCGCGAGGTCCACTCCCTGGTAGTAGTTTCTGCCCAGTAACGATACCAACGTCCGCCGGAAAAAACACAAGCAGATAAATGTAGGTAGGAGATGTTCGTTCATTGCCAACGGCTGTAGACGGGGCACTTGGGCCTGAAGGGTGAGGTTGGTTCTCTATGGCCAAAACAGAATCCCGCATGACGAACAACTCTCCACGGAACGTTCACAAACTCTCGCGACCGTTCTTGCGAGGCCAAATGGAAGTAAGCACCGGAGAAGAAAATACGGAGAGGTGCTCCTGTGTGATCCCAGCGGGTGCTTCAGACATGGTTCACCGAAAGGTTTAGACTGACACTCAGGAAGAATTGGAACAATACACCAATCGCGTGCTGAATTATGTTCACATCGTCCTATTTTTCGACGAGCCCACGAAACGAACATTGCGTATGACCTATCGCATGCATACTCCAAGGGAAGCTTTTCGCGCAGAAGGCTAACAAAGATGACGTAATTGACGCAGCTGGGGGCGATCTAAAAGGGAGTCAATGGGAAACCTAGGAGCTACCGCAGGCGCTTCGTTCGTACACTCACGTGTTCTTCGACGTGTCAGCGACGTTGAGCAGCCTCTTCGTCCTGACCACCTCGCCAACGATCCCTGTCGTGATCGGGATCGTTATCAGCTTGCCCGTCTGGTTTCGAACAGGCACGAGAACCCATTTCCGAACCGGCACGAGAACCAGCGTGCAAGCGCAGGGGCAGAGGCAGGCAGGGTCACGTGGTGTCGACACGAGCAAACAACGGTACACCCAACGAGTCAGCATCACGCAGTACATCCTAATTATTGTAGCAGAGTGTCAAGGGGCGGCTATCCGGTAGACGAGATCCCAACGAAACTATCACACTATCCCGGCCGCGTCCTGCACGGACCATCACTCCACCCCGTCCCTTCGGCTAAAAGAGAAATTTAACAGCAGTAGACATCCGTCGTCTATCATAGCGAACAGAGCAAGAGGGATGGAGGAAGAATCCACACGCCGTCACCGCCATCCTCCATACATCGCTCGCTCTACCGACAGAGACGGAAGAAAATCCTGACCTTGATCTCTCCGTCGTTGTCGGTGGCAACCTTGGTCCACAGCTCTCCTTCTGCCTCGTCGACGAAAAACAAGGAGCACTTGGCCGCACCGACGATGTTGTGCCCGTCGTCGAGGATGGTGGCGAACAGCGAGTCCATCTCTCGCTTTCGGAATCAGGCGTTACACGGCACAGCAAAGGCAACTGGAGTCTTTCAAGCCTCTCCGCACAACGGAAAGAGGTGGCGAGATCAACAAAGAATAAGCTTCGGCGAAGGTAACGGGCGACCGAGATATTTGTCCTGAGCAACCCGCCGCCCTTCGAAAGCGCGGGGGGGGTGGCGCAACAGATACATTGTGCGCTTACTCTATGGGTGTTTGCGGCGCCCAGCCTGTCCCGGACCGTTGACACATGATCCATCAAAAGCGCTCCATCGATGTTATGCGTGTCACGGAATAAGAAAATTTCGGCGCAGCCCCCAGCGTTTCTGTTGTGACAGACACTAACTACGCATCAGAGACAGCTCTCTCGCTAGTGGTTGCAGCAAGTATGCGGTAGGCCCCAGTCACAAGGGCTGAATCAAAGCAGTTGGGCAGAACTCGCACGAGTAGGAACGGGAATGGTATGCATGCGGTTTGAGCTACACGCTCACGTTGGCCATGCGTGTCGCCCGAAAGAAGGAAGGCAATGTGACAGCGACGCAGAGGATTGGAGCAACGCCTCTCTTCAACACCCCCTCCAGCAATCAATACGGCCCGTGCTAGGCCCCCTTCGGCCAAGAACCATACGAAATACCCAACGTACGCCACACATTGTGGGCAGACTACCATAAACAACGAAAATCTACTCCTTAACTCTTATGGCAGGTTCCCCATGCTTCCTTCCTCCTCTCTCGATTTCTCCTATCTCGTTGAGGGCTCAACTGCTTGTCGTCCCTTGACGAGCATGATCTTGTGTTTCTGCATGAGCCCCTTTTGATTAGTTATTTTCGGGTTATTGGCGAGACATACACCTCCATGGCAGTACGTCACCTGCTTTTTTTCCCGTTCAGCGTGGGTGGTGTCCATGAAGAGGAGCGTACCCATCCCCAGGATGCACCCCACAACGACCCCACAAGCAGCTCCCGACGTCGCCGCCAGCTTGCACGCCCGGAGCCCCCGTTGTCTCAGCGTAAGGTCAGGGGCAGGCAGCCCCATCCTCGTCGCGAAGGCCTCCACTGTGCCTCCGAAGCAAACACCGCACACGTCGCTCACCTGCGAGAGAGCGAAAAGCGCAAGTGGCGGCACAAACGAGCGCATGGCCGTATTGAATGGCGTGGTCCCATATCTTGCCCATAATAGCCGAAAAAGGGCCCGGGTTTGGTGTACTCATGTGTATTCCTGGAAGAGAATGAGGTAGTTTTGTGTGTTTTGTTGCGAAGGTTCGTCGTTGCTGTACAGAGAAACGGTTGGTCGACACCAAACCTCGGGGAGGGGTTGGGGCCAAGGGATGGAGTATATAACGCACGCTGCGCCTTTGCTTCCCTGCCCACACCCTGCACCTGCATGGTGCATGTGGTGCCGCTCTTTTTTTGTTGCTGTCTCTTTCCTGCGTTTCATCCAACGTCATGTTCGCACCCCCTCTCCCTGTCGCACCCGTTCTCTCTGAGCCAGCCATCGCCAACGACATACAATAGTAGACAACGACTTTTCAATGTGCGTGTTGGCGTGTTTTCGTCCTTTTTATTATGGCGACAGTCCCCCCATTTTTCGTGGTGGGACGTTTACTACACTAACGGGAATATGTAGAATTCTACACTTTTCAGTGTATCCTTTCCTATCACGACAACCATCCAGGGTCACGCAGGGGGGGGGGTAAACACCAGGGCTTTTTCGTACAGCAGTGTTGCAGAGTGACGCTGCGCGCGAAACGCGGAGACTGCTGCAACTCGAGCAGAACTCTCCTTACTCACCACTTGACCACAAGCCGCTGCGGTCAGCGTCGCCAGCCCAAACTTCACCCCTAGAGTATTGTCGATGAGGTCGCCAGCACTGATCATAACAAAATTGTCCATTATGCCTTTGGAGTAGTCGACGAGGAGGTGGGGAGAGGGTGGCAGCAGCGAGGCAACAAGTCCAAAGAACGGTCAGCCTGCTTGGAGTACTAGCACCTGTACCGAAGAGAAAATTGACACGTGGGTACAGGAAGTGCCAAAACATCGTCAATTACTCTTTTTTAGCCAATACGTACGACAGGGTGCTTTCTGTTCACAGACTCCGCATGTGCCAGCAGAATGAACAAGGAAGGGGAATCAACTTCAAGAGTTCTACTTCAAGAGTTCTACACTACCTTACCTCCCCGCGTCGCCAGACTTACCAAACCCAACCATCGGCGCCGCGGAGTGCATGAAAAGCGTTCGTAGCTGCGCCTGTGTTGGAGGCGCCGCCGCTGCCGCGGCTTCAACTGCTGCTGCCGATGATCTGCTCAAAGTGGTTCCGCCGCTTTCTCCTATTCCTCGTTTCGTTCGTTTCGCTGTTGAGAATACACGTCGCGCACAGACCGGTCTGCGGCTAGGCGCTCCAAAAGCAAAGCCTGCAGCTGAGGCTGGTCGCTGCCATCGCATCTTGCTACCAGCGCCGCGAGAGAGGGGCGGTCCACAAGCATGGATAGGAGCGCGAAACGGCGGGCAAAAATGCGGCGTAACCACTCCATACTCAACAGAATGGAGACTTGAGACACCGCAGCGGGCAGGGAGAGAGCAACAGGCTTATACCCGGCGACTGCCAGAACAACGGACGTGAATCACCCGAAGTCAACCCCACAGCTACTGTGGCGGCATCCCGGTCGGGGAGGGGCAGTGGCTGCCTCTGTCCTGTTCGAGGATGAGAGAGAGTCGGTGCGGAAATACACCGAGCAGCTCAGGTACGTACATTTCGACAACAAAAAAATAGTGTAGCTTCGCTGTGATGACGTTGCATCCATCCATCTACACGATAACACAATACCTGAAGTGCACTAGACCACCATTGCGTGCAGTTGCTTGCAGGACCTCGCACCCAGTCCACATAGTCTGTCGAGAGTAGTAATGTCCTGTCTGTCTGGGTTCTGGTCCTTCGCGTGGATAGGAACGGAAAAGAGGTCTGTGGTCAGTTGGATGGCGTTATGGTTCACTAGCGGCCAAGAACCAGATGAACAAGTGAGAGGGTCCCTCATAGGCCTGCCCTCCATCGGCCGTTTTGCTTGTATGACGGAGAATAAGAAGGTGGAACTACTTGAAATTAGTATAGAAATAAAGTTTGTGTATCTAAATCGAAAATAAAACGGCCGATGGAGGACAGGCCTATTAGAGAGGGAGAGGGAGTACATTTTACCATCCGTGCGAAAGGATCTTTACTTCTAAATTTGCTGTCTCCTCATTGGTTGGAGATGCACGTGCGCGCGCTCCCTCGGTGAACCTCTTTTTGGTTCTGTTCACAAAGCTCGCCTGGGGTGGGGAAACCCTGGCGCTATGTGTCGTGCAATAAGTCAACCCTAGTTTTGGTCAGTGTAAGAAGACTTGNGAGAGGGAGAGGGAGTACATTTTACCATCCGTGCGAAAGGATCTTTACTTCTAAATTTGCTGTCTCCTCATTGGTTGGAGATGCACGTGCGCGCGCTCCCTCGGTGAACCTCTTTTTGGTTCTGTTCACAAAGCTCGCCTGGGGTGGGGAAACCCTGGCGCTATGTGTCGTGCAATAAGTCAACCCTAGTTTTGGTCAGTGTAAGAAGACTTGGGGTAGTTAATCGCAGTATATATATTAAAGAAAGGCGTGATGGAATGGAAGGTCAAGAAAGAGTATGAGGTGGAGACTAGAATTGAGAAGGTGTTGGTTTATGGTTGGAATGATGAGCTTATGAGGGAATTGCAGTTAGTTGAGAGAGAGAGAGAGTTGGAGAGAAAGTGAAGCGGCGCAATTAGGTAGATACGGATGAAGCGGCGCAATTAGCTCGTGTCAGCTGATGTCGCGTGCCCCCCCTGTTTCAGTGTTCAATTTCCCTGCTGTTCCCAGCCCACGAAGGCCTAAGAAACACACTTTGATCGCAAGCAACATCGAGACGCGCAAACCCACGACCCCACTGGCACATCTACACATATATCTACGCGCGATAGGCCATCGCCGGCCGATTCCACGTCACTGGCACCGAAGGAGGGGCCACGCGGTTAGCGCACCGCTTGCGGTGTGTTCTTCCCATGGCACAGAGAGGTGAGGGGGGGGAAGTGAACAGCGATGAAGGGACGGTTGGGCACTCGGACCACAGGGGTGGTGGTGGTTCTAAGGGCGGTGGGATGGATGAGTTGTCGACGGGAGGGGATGAGTCGGCAGCTCAAGCGATGTCAGGGAAGGGGGAAGTGCTGACAGAGAGACCTCGGGAGGAAGGGAAAAAGAGGTCGGGTGGAGACGTTGAAGTTGGAGACTCACGTCAGACAAGGGAAGTGCTATCTAAGAATGTACAGCAGACATCCGAGGATGCACAACGGACAGAGGCTGAGGTCTCTGGGGGAAAGGGTGGATGGCCTGAGGGCAAGAGGGGTCATGAGGGTATTGCGCACGCTGGGGGGGGAAGTGTGTCGCAAAAAGGGGAAGTGCTGACAGAGAGACCTCGGGAGGAAGGGAAAAAGAGGTCGGGTGGAGACGTTGAAGTTGGGGACTCACGTCAGACAAGGGAAGTGCTATCTAAGAATGTACAGCAGACATCCGAGGATGCACAACGGACAGAGGCTGAGGTCTCTGGGGGAAAGGGTGGATGGCCTGAGGGCAAGAGGGGTCATGAGGGTATTGCGCACGCTGGGGGGGAAAGTGTGTCGCGAAGGGGGGAAACGGCGGTGGGTGACTTGGAAAAAGGCGTGTCTTCAAGTCTAGCAAAAGGGCTGACGCACATCACGGGAGATCGGGGCAGAGAGATGTGGGAGAGTCATGTCCCTGCGAGTCGGGGAAGGAGTCTGACGAGAGGCTCGGGGGCAGGGGAAAGGCGCCTAAGCGCAGATCAGAGGATGGCAATGGAGGCAATGGCAATGTCAGGGTTTCACGCGTTAGCGCCGCGAAGTAAGAGGGGTGGGGAGGAGTGCTACTCACGGCGAACAAGTCAAATGCGCAGAAACAGAAGGTCACAGACACCTGACGCGGGTCATTTTTTTTCTCGTACGTCAGGTGATGGGGGAGGCAAAGTGCCCATGAAGGAGGAAGAAAAGCGCAAGAGGGGGGCTGGTGCCCAGGTGGAGGAAGATGGTAGAGGGAGCAGTGCCTCGGACGAGGGTGGTGGAGGGGATGGAGAGTCCCTTGGTGGGCAGCCACCGGGTGGGGGGAAGGTGAGAGACACATCAAGGGCGATCCTTGACTTGTTACAGTCGCACATTGGGGGTGATGTGGAGGCTCTCCAAAGTCTGGTGTCTACAATGGGGGGAGGTGGAAGAAAGGAACCAGCGAGATACAAGAGAAATCTCGACAGGTGGAGGTGAAGGGTGAAAGAGGTGCACAGTATTGCGAGATTAAAAACAAATCTCGAGGGGTGAAGGTGAAGGGTGAAAGGGGTGAGAAGTACTGCGAGGTTAGAAACAAATCTCGAGGAGTGATGGTACAGGGTGAAAGGGATCGGAGATTAAAAACAAATCTCGAGAGGTGAAGGTGAAGGGAAAAAGGAGTGAACGGTATTGCGAAGTTGAAAACAATTCTCGCGGAGTGGAGGTGAAGAGTGGAGGGGGTGAACTATATCACGAGATTGAAACGAAATCTCGAGGGGTGACGGTGCAGGGTGAAAGAGGTCCCGGGTACAATTGTGATGAGGAAAAGAAATACCGCGGGCAGAAGGAAAGAAAGCAGAGCCAAATCCCGGGATCAAGGCAGACTCTCGGGGGGGCTGGGGGAAAGGGAAAACAATCATCACACGAGAACATCGAAGACGACTCGGAGGGTGGGATTGTAGAGGAGGAGGGGGGCCGATCGGTGGTGCACAACACCGAGGGTGATGGCCTGGCGACGGGGAGCGTCTCGTCCAACCACGGTAAGCGACGTTTTTCAGTATCTAAGGAGTATTCCAAGCAGGGTGGAAGTAATTATCCCAAACTGCAAGTGGTTTCGGGTGCTGATAAATTGAGCTGCACGGGTGTAGGCCGTGGGAGCAAGAATGTATTGGGGAGTAGGCCCCCGCAAGAAATTCTTGGTCATAGTGTGTCGCAAGATGCACGTGTACAGCTTCAGGAACGAATCACTAGTAAGACACACAGGGATTTTCCAGAAGTAGGGGTGCCGAACACGCCCCCTTCGTCCGGCCAGACGAAGTCTAGCATTGGCACAATGGGAAATGTTTATGACAATGCAAAACCAGTGGAGAATGCGTCAAACACTCAAAGGAAGGAAATACGCAAGGCAAATTCTCCGAGGGCAGTGAGGTGTCCGCTGGATCCTCAAGCGGAGCACACGGCTGGTAGCAATGGTGCCAAAAAGGGGTCGATCAATAGGGACACTAGAAAGGGAAAAAGCGTCACCGTTGATCGTGCTGGCAGCAAGCAGAACCATGAAACTGTTGCTTTACCAGTGATAGAAGAAGAGGGCGTGATAGGGGATGCATCCGCCTCTGAGAATTCTCTCAAGCGTGAGGTTGAGGAAACAGCGCAGGAGGGAGGAATTTTTGGTGAAGCACAAGAAGGAACAGATCGCATTTTTGCCGTACAAGTATCTTTTAGTTCTGTGTCAGGAGAAAGGAGTAATGGGGTGTACCCTCCGCCTCCTTTTACGTTCGCTACAGGTGAAGCGGCGGACTACCTGTCACCATATACTCGGTCGGTCGGTGGGGATTTGACGATGGATCGACATCGGCATACGACTAGAGTGCAAGTGTTCGCGGGGTCGAGAGCGACAAAGATGATGTCGTGGGAGGCTCTGTTGGATACGGGAAGTCCGGCATCGTTTGTACAAGAAAGGTGTGTGCAAAAGATGTTAGCATGTGGTTCAGCTTCAGCTGATAGCATCGAAACAGGACTAAACAAGAAGTGGGGTGGGTTCCATGGGGTGCCGTTGGTTACAGATCGAAGAATGCGATTAAATATTGAAATGTGGAAGGGCGGAAAATCAGCGCCGGTTCATTTCGGTACACCGACGGTACGGACGAGTGTGTATGCGTACATCGTGCCAGACTCAGCTATGGGACATGATCTGATACTAGGGAGGGATAGTTGGTCTGATTTTCCGGTTCGCAGATTCCAAGACGTGTCGGACACAGAAACAATTGTCACTTTTGTCAGTGCAAATACTGATAAAGTGGCAGGAGATCACCGCTTTGAGGAATGGGTGGGTAACGCGGTTGGTATGGTGGAAACGGAAGGTGATGGAAAGGTGGTGGTAAAATCTAATGGTGGTAGACGATGGCTTCCAAATGCAATGTCATGGGTTGAGGTAAAATTAACCAACCTTGATGGCAGTGATGCTGCGGTGGGGACGTACCGGGTGCAGTTTGGAAAAAAGTGGTTCCCGCAGGAAGCATTAGTCGAAAATGGCACGTCTGAAATTCCTCTAAGAAGAGTGGGGGATAGCTCGTGTCTGGTGAAACCAAAAGATATTTTGGGGTATGGTGGTGAACCCCTGGAGGTGGTAAATTTGGATGATGCTCGTTTGGTGGAAAATGAGGAATTCAAAAATGTATTTGCGGTTAAGGAGGGTGAAGAGGCTGACGTGCCCAACGACGAACCTCCCGCGGATGTTATGTCTTCTTTGAATGGGGCGCAACAGGTGACGTTCAGGCGGTTGTGGCAGCGAGTGCCTCCGCACATTCGAGACGTCAATTTCGACTTCAATGCGAAACTGTGGGAGGCAGAGGACATTGACAAACTAGGTGATTTATTGTGCAAGTTTGAGCATCGTTTTTCAAAGGGTGGTTCGGATTTAGGACGGGTGACGGTGGATCCGTTTCGAATCATTTTGAAGCCGGGGGCACAGCCAGTG
>CACKRE030005110.1:23827-35223 GCA_902602495.3 Ectocarpus sp. CCAP 1310/34
GGGGGGGGGGGGGGGGGGGGGGGGGGGGGGGGGGGGGGGGGGGGGGGGGGGGGGGGTCAGTTGTTGGTTGGCTGGAGAGTCGTTCGTTGGGGTCAACATCGACGACGAAACTTCTAATAGCAGAGCAGGAGGGCAAACATTCGAGCGCTCTGTAAGCATCGCCCACTCGCTAAACGAGCGCCTTGGGAACTATTTCCTGCGAGGGATCACAGGGAGGGGTTAAGAGGGAGAGAGGGCGTGGTGGAAACGGATGATAGCCAGGGCGGGCTTTTATTCTTGAAGAAAAAAAAAAACAACAACGAGAGACGAGATCGCGGTATCTCAGACACGCGCAGCCGTTCTAGGAACTGGTCCACGTGGGGCATCGCGCGAGCGCCAAGGGTCAAGGTTCGTTTGTTGCTTCTTGAAGACGCACCGACAGCAACAATATAGGCTACGGCGTCATGACGGGAACCACAAAGCGCAAGAACATCAAAGAACGCCAAAGCAACCGCACTACAGAAGTACATCACCAGCACCAATAACACAAAATAACAGCGGAAACAACATAAAAGCCTCGCAGAAAGGAAAAAATTGGCAACAGCAGCAGCAACAACAGCAGCACCAAACGACAACAAACCACGGTTGGTTGCGGCTGACTGACCTGAGGCAGGGCCTGCTTGAGGTGAGACATGCACGACTTCGCCAGCTCCCCCACCACGGCGAACGCCGACTGCCGCACCTCCACAGACTCATCCCCGCAGCACTGCAGCAGTTTCCAGAGAGACACGCGCACAACCCAAGGATAATCAATCAGCTCAAAGTACGAGCAAATGCAATGCAGCCGTCTTGCACTGTGTACAAGAGCACACCCAACGGCCGGCCGTGTCGATCAGCTCAAGAGCAACCAAAACTGCTGCTATGTTGGCACATTAAAGGAGCACAGTCAAGGCCATGAATCAGCCCAAGAGCGACCAATAGTGCGCATGTCCTTGCGTACGCTCGGGGGGTCTAATAGAGATCGCTCGAGGAGGGGAGTCGGCTCGTGCGAGCGCAGCAATGCCATTGAACCGGTTGGTGTTGCAAGATGACAAAAAAAAAGAAGCAGACAGCAGGAACAGTCCACACAGCTGACTCGAAGAGCCCAGCGCACCTCAACCAACCAAAATCACCAGTCTGCATACAGCAGAAGTCTCGCATGATGACACGATGGCTGATTCAGCAAACGTGGCTTACACAGCGAGACAGACTATAACAGATCGGCCAAGACAAAATAAAGGTAGGACCAGACACAAGGGAAAACCGTGGCAATCTAGCCGTAACTTTGTCCCAAGACACATGAGACCCCACATCGTTCCGCGGTCGGAGTTAGTTCACAAGGTCAACTCAAAAGCAACGCATACATGCACACCATTTTTTACAAAAAAAAAAAAAGCTCACTGCATAGACTTCACAAAACATCCCCTACGACTATGTCGAACGGGTACATAGTCACTCTGTGATTGCATGTATGTCCTGAAAATACAAGTATATTTGTCGTCATCACCGAGAACGAAGGAGCAAATGATGCCGACGCCTGAAATAATAACAAAGCCAAAGTCAACAAAACCAACCAATAGATTAGCGTCATCACCGAGCACGAACAGAAGATGCCGTCACCCAAAAATAAAAACAAAGTCAACAAAACCAACCAATAGATTAGCGTCATCACCGAGCACGAACAGAAGATGCCGTCACCCAAAAATAAAAACAAAGTCAACAAAACCAACCAATAGATTAGCGTCATCACCGAGCACGAACAGAAGATGCCGTCACCCAAAAATAAAAACAAGGTAAACAAAACCAATAGATTAGCGTCATCACCGAGCACGAACGAATGATGACGTCAACCGCAGGACCAACAAACCAAATATATGCATGCAGGTATGATAGCGCGATCGCCGAGAACGAACGAATGCAATTTCACCTCCCTACAACATTAACAAACAACCACTAGGAAGCGTCATCATCGAGGACGATCGAACGAACGAACGAACGATGGCGTCACCTGCAAAAGCAACTGCAAGAGATTGCTCGATGCGAGGAGAGAGCCGAAGCTGCCCCCAAGCCCCTCCGACATCCCGCTCAGGAGATCGAGAGCGCACACCATGAACTCCTTTTCCGGAGGTTCCGTCTGATGAAAAAAAAAAACGGTCGAGGGAGGAGGGGGCACGAAACAACACACAGACGCCGATCGATGCAGGTTCCCAAACGTGAACACCAACAGAGCATACCCTACTGCTGTAACACCAACATGCAATGGACAAGGAAAAGAGAAAAAGCGCGAACCAAACTTCACGGAAACACAACCGAAAACTCAAACACGTCCGCAACGAAAAATAAGCGCACTTTACTTCGTACATACGTGACACTAAAGTATTTGCACAATGTTTCCTAGGCGTCGGCAAGGTTAGCCGTACCGAACCAACAGAAAGCACCAAATTGGTACGCCAGGCAGGCGGAAGACCCAGCAACCCAAACAAAAACCCAACAAAAACTAGCGGTCGAGCAACAACAACAACAACAAAAAGGTGCGAGAACACACAAGTGCGGCACTATCTGCAGTGACAGTGTAGCCGACAAGGACAAGGCAGCAGGAGCGGCAAGACTACGTAGGTTGTGTAAGACACCACACTCCCTGGACCATGTTTCGCAGCTCGATATCTCGGCGGGAATAGCAGCGACGGTGCCTAACGGCAGGAGGCGTTGGAACCGTCTCGTCGAGAGCTTTCCGAGAACGTGCACTTCGATTTCGGCATCCTCTTCGCCGTGGAGTAATCGAGCTTCGAAAATAGGTTCAGGGGGTGTGTAATCTTACATCATACAACCTACGGCACAATGACAAAAAAAACGCACCCTTGAATGAATGACCCAATGACATCATCAACGAACCGCCTTCCTTGCGGTACTGCTGTACCTGGTACCCCGGTTGGTCCGCCGCAGCGTGTCCCAAGAGTGTGCTTTCCGTCAGCTTGAGGCATCGCGAAAAGATGGGCATGATGTACGCCTGCACAAGCAAGTTTTATGCGTCAAAAGCAAAGCGGAGCGAACAAGAAAACACGCAAATTTTCCAATAAGCAAGTGGAGTAAGAACAAAAATGAAGGAGGGCGGCAAGGCCGGTTGGGCCAGCAAGTGGACTAAGTCGAATCCAGAGCTGGGCTTTCTTGCTGCCGTCCAAGGATCAATTCAAACAAGATCCTCGTCGCTTGCATCGTATCGTATCGTATAGTATCTTGCTGCGGTTTTCGTTGCATGTGCATTATTAAGTGGTATGCTAGCATCACCTCCACACCTTTTGCGCACAGGAGAAAAAAACGGTACGATACCCAAAGAAATAAAGAAAGAAACGACGCTCATCATCCCTGCCTCTCCCTTACGTCTAACGCGCCTCCTACGGCGATAACGATAGAAGCGAGGCACTCCAGCGCCGGCAAGAGCGTACGGTCGTCGTCCGCCACCTTCCGGGATGATGCAAGTTGAGCATTCGCAGCAGACAAGAGGAATAAACAGGGTGTACGACAAGGAACAGCGTGATTAAAACACGCAATGGCTTGTAGGACCAAAGGAAACCTAGCTTTGGACCAGGAACCCTCCAAATGAGAAAAAAAAAAGACTTCCAAGGGAGAACCAAAACACGGGAGCCCGCGGATACAAGGTGTGGCAAAAAAGCGACATGTTTGAAACGGAACGGTCGACAGAAAAAAACAACGGAACGAATAAACGCTACCATGCATATGTAGAAAGGACTGGGAAGACCGGAGCAGGCCGAAGCAGGCCAGGGGTAAGCATCGAACATACAGAGGAATCAACAAACAAGGAACATAAGCCTATATTTCAAAATAGAGAACGAGCGTGGGCATCACAAAAGAGCGACCCACTCGGCAACAGATGACTACCATAGGATCTCCCTCTCTCCCTCTCTCTCTCTCTCCCTCTCTCTCTCTCTCTCTCTCTCTCTTACCTGATTCCATCTCTGCATGAGAGGAGGCATCAACACGGTCATCAGGGCCGGCTGCGCGAGACAGTTTCCCGCGTTGTCGGCTAGGGTACCGATGGTGTCGTACAGTACGATCAGGCTTCGAGTCTGGTACTTGGCCAACGCCGCCGCAAAGCACCTGAGGAATAAACCGTCAACGTCCAACCGTTATCGCGAGGGGGGGAGAGGGAGCGACATGGACAGAGGGACAGAGAAAGACAAGGAAGAGAAACGACAGAAGGGAAAATGCGCACAAGAAAAGCGCGACACAACAATCGCTTGGTGATGCCACACGGTACACAACAGTGCTCGAACAGGCCGCGTCGAAAATCGATCCATAAGGTGGGCAATCAAAATGCTCGAGAGAAATGAGACGTGAAGGGGTACCGCAAACATCGTACCATCCGTCCGAGGGTATGTAGTGTAGTGTACTCGTGCGTGCGCGATTTGTCACGGCACCTACCTGACGATAGGATCAAGGTAGACCTGCAAGCGGTAGCCAACCTCTTCCTCCATCACCGACAACGCGGAGCACGCTGCCTCTTGCACCTGTGGTGTCGTAGTCGCCGCCGTCGTTGCTGTTGTACTTCTCGCGTCATCACATACAAAAACATTTGCGACCGTTTTCCAACACCTTTTCCTCCGTACTATAATAATCCAGCTCACAAAAAAAAAACAGGCATCTTCTTGTCCTTTCTTCCCGCAGTTACAACCTAGACCCAAGCTCGGTTGCGGCTAAACCAACCCAGGTACCGACGGTATCATACGTACATACGTCCAATCAATTCGCAGCCACGAGAGGGCTTGGTAGAGGAGTTCGAGCGAAAAGGACCAACAAGAGCATGCCGCTCGCTCACTCTTGATGTGCGAGTGAATACCTATGTATGGTGCTGCCGTGTATCAGGCATGTACGCACCTTTTTGTTGCCGTCGAGAAGCCTTTCGATGAGCCCCCTCAGGACAGGGACCAGGTAGTGCTCCTCCGACTCCTGCCCGACGATCCACCTGTGTTTATGTTTAATTTTGTTTTTTTATGTGGCACGCAAAAAACAGTTCCGCGATCGGGCTACAGCAATAACTGAAAAACTATGAACAAAAACAATCCACAACAATCGGAATGGACGAATGTTCACATTTCAAAGACTGCTCGAGGCTGCGCTGGTGGCTGGCCGCTCTCTCGACAGCAGCTGTATTCCTGCAAAAAAAATGTTCGGTGTTTGAGGGGGGCCGCACTCGAAGTGCGCCTGCGAACAGAGTGGGAAGGTGGCGTGTTCAACACGCGTAGAAGTCGGTAGTCGGCGGCACGGTTGTGCCCAGCCCTGGTGTGTTTGTGCGAGAGGACACGCGCGAAGTCTTACCGCACATTAGTCCGTAAACGATCCGAAAACATAACAAAATAAACAAAGCGGATCCAACCAGAATCAGGGTAAAAAAAAAAAAAAAGCGGATCAAATCAGAATCAGGGTATGTTGGCATCCTTGTATTGCCCCGTCATTGCACTAAGCACCAAGAGACATACAGTACCAGGGAGCCGGCCGTAAGACGTCACACGTCGCCGCAACACACACGACCCACCATCAAGGAGGTTCTGTCCCCGATGACCACACGCACAAAACACAAACCGGTATACCTCAATCAGCACACACACCAAAAACACACACACAAGACATGTAGCGGTCCTGTAATAAACAACCAGCACTCAATCAGAAGAGGTTGGCTACTGCTGTTGTACCCATTTTCCGGTCCACAACGGTCAGTCGCAATCCACACACTGCTGTCGAGGGGGGCCCCGCAAAATCGAAAGCTTTCTTCCATTGGTCAGCCTCTTTTGCTCGGTTGATGGAAAAAAGCGGAATGTATTACCAAGTACAGCATACACTGATGAGCCACACAAACATGGAAGCACCGACCTACACCCACACAACAATTCATGACTACACACCTCATGAACCTCCCCAGGACCCAGCACGCGATGCTTCTGAGCTGCGGGGTCTCCGCCTTCTGCTGCTGAATGAGGAAGCTGAATAGGGCGGGGAGGTGCGGGCCCAGCCCCTCCAGGCATCCCTCCGACGCCGCCCCAAGGGAAAGCATGGCGCTCTCTCGCTGCCACACGTCCGCACTCGCGAGTCTCTCCTGTTTTATATTTCCGTGTTATCAAAAAATACATCTGTCAAGCGCATTGGATTTGATATAAAACAGAGACGAAAAAGCAAACACAAAAAGAAAAAACAGCGATAGCGAACTCGACTTGTGAAACTGCGTCGTGTCCATTCCTAAAGTTCGTCAACATCAAGAACCAAAGACAACAACACCAACACCGACACCAACACAACGTAGTCTCGAGCAAACGAACACAACGACGGAAGGACCGCTAAATCTTTCTTTCGCGGTTAAGCTTCCAGCTAAGCAGCGCAGCAAGAATAACCGCGGTGTAGAAGCCATGAACCACACCCCAGAGCGTTGGCTGAGAGGATCAAGACGGCGATTATCATCACCCTCCCTCCCTGCCGGCATCTACCACAGGTCCACGCTCGACGACACCAACTACATCCACCACCAGCAACACCATGAACAACTGAAACCGCCCGCACCTCTAACGCCGGTAGCAGGGCAGGCAGTACACGGTCGGGGCCGAAGGACGTGGACAGGCTGTCCAGGGCGGCGGCGGCGCATTTTCTCAGGTGCCACTCCGCCACCCCGTCCGCATCGCTCCCGTCATCGTCGTCATCATCGTCGAGTCCGCCCCCACCTCCACCACCTTTGTTCAAGCACGTTTAGCACGCAAACACACGCGTACATCATCGTCAGTCGGCTATAGCGCGGTCTGTAATGCTTCAAAAAAAACATGGCCGTTACTTGTAGAAGCATTCTCCACTATTCTCAACCGCGCTGAGACTGACGTCTTTTCATCGTTCAGCCGGTTTGCGCGGTCGATGTAACCAATAAAACACGGACATATGCGGAGGGATTCGGCTACTGCTGCCGCTACTGCAACTGCTGCCCTTGTCGAGTTTGTTGTCATCTTTGAACGATTTCCGCGCTCTACCCGGTACAGTCAGCAGCGAGGAAATCTCGTTCCGTCTCCCCCCCGCCCCAGCTGCGGGCTCAAGGCTCTCGACGGGCAAGAGCCGACATACCGCCCATAACGACGTGGACAGACGTCCCTCTCGTCGCCTGCCTGAAAGAAAAAAATGGCGTATCTACCACGATGGAGGTACTGGATAGAGAGTTCGGAATGGTTGTTATTCATGTCAAGACAACAACACCAACAAGCATGCTACCTAGCATCAGGCAACGGTCTCATCTCACCCCCGCTCTTTGCGCGGTGGAACATAGGCCGAATGTCCTCAGGAGCGTCCGGGATGTGCTCGTCCACCGCAGGAAGCGACTCGAACTCCGCGATCTGGTCCGCCGAGTATACCGTGCATGCCACCAGCACCGGAATTAACCTGTTCATAAATTTCCATGCACATTGTCCGACACACAAGCAAAAGTCGGATATAACAAAAAGCGCAATTATAGCGACGACGGCCCTTCCTTGCTTCATAATTTACTCATCTGCAGGCGATCCGGCTCGAAGACAAGAACGACTGGTCGGTCGACGAATTGTCTTGAGCGTGAACGCCTGTTGTGCGGAGCTTACGACCCGAGTGGGTGTCTGCCTCCCTCTTTGCCTCCGACCTGCGGCCGCTCGCTCTCAACCGTATCACATTGGTGACACTTTCAGCGGCGCTTCAACCCTTAGCCTGCCATCCTGTCAAAAACGCACACTAAGACTCGACGACCTCTTCCCTCCCAAGTCGTATCCCCTAGCCTTCGAGCAACCTTCATAGGCGGCAAGTTTGTCGGAACTTCCGATCCCCACTTCTCTCAACCCTTACAGTATTCTGAAACACCGATAATATGGCTGCTGCTGTATGGCTGGTGTATCTACTGTAGGCGACAAGACGTATAGCTTCCCCTGGACGGATTTTCAAAGCTCGACTCCTCCACGATAAAGGGAATATATTCATACTGTTCATGACACAAGATAACACACCCCGTGGACCAATTTTCAAAGCTCGATTACTCCACGACGAAGAAGATGCATAGACGAAAGGATGCATTTTCAGAGAGCTCTTGACCAGACGGCTTCAACGCTGCAGTTTTCGGCCCTGAGAGTGTTGGCTACTTTTGCGTGATCGGGCTTCGAAAATCAGTCCAGGGGGTGTGTTATCCTGTGTCATACACGGTAGCTCTCGACGAGGTGGTTCCAAAGCCATCATCTTCGGTACCGCCCTCCTGTCTTCTCTGGCACATATCTCATGCAACGTGTCTACGGTAACGTCGTCAGCATGATAACCAGCACTTCTAAGCCTAAGCTCGCGAATCAAACTCATATTAGCAAGCCGCAGCGTTCGCGGGAGGCACGAGACATTGATCAGCACATCACTACCCATCCAACACCCTCGATCCGAATCACTAATAGCCAATGAGCCCAACTACCAAGACTAATGTAACCCACCTTGGTAACATATCGATGAGCACCTCCAAGCCTTCCCCTCTGTCACAAACCGCCATCCAGAACTCGCCAGCCTCGGTGGAGACCTACATCACACAGCAGTACGTGTCCACATTACACATGACCACAAAAAAAACGAAACAAAACATGGGTACAAGCTACAGCAGTAAACAGAGATGAAACTGCCTTGTTGGGAAAAATATTTTGTACAACCTCTTGAGCTTGATAAATCTATGCATCCACAGCGGAGCGCTATGGCGGCGTTCTCTACTGCTATACTGTAGTTGAATGAGAACCGAGGGATGCAAACAAACAAAAAAACTTCTTGGATATCGGCATGCGTATGCAAAGCGTTCACACCAGAAATCAGAAAGCGGAACATGTCACAGCTGTTGCTCTTCTCGTGGGATGCAAACCTTGCTTCAAGTTGGTATGTCATTGTGCGAGCGAATATAATTAAGTCTCTAATAAATGTCACAAATCATAAATGATACTAATATAATAGAGCGTACCGCTCGCCCTGCGTGCCATGCCTTGAGTGAGAGACGCGGCTGTGCGCGCCAGCGAAACCACAGAAAAAAAACGCGGAAGATAAGGAAAACGGGAAAAAAGAAGTGGAGGAGTAGGGATTTGAACCCTAGACATTTCGCATGCGAAGCGAACACTCTACCCCTGAGCTACACCCCCAGCTCCTTGGATGACCATGGCAGGATGGGTAGCTATCTAAAGTATGATTGCCTGCAACTCTACAGGTCAACCTGTTGTTGTTGTTGTTGTTGTCTTCACATTGAAAACCATCCCGGTCTCTCTATCCAGTACCTCCTTCTGTCTCATTCTCTCCGTACTAATCCATCACTTGACTCGGCCAATTTCCGTGGTCACAGGCTAACGTACCTAGAAAAGGTATACCAAAATAAATGGCTCGTCGTTAAACGTAACCGTATGCTGTGTCATGCAAAAGATGTTCATGTCCAAACTAAGGGTACCAGGCGCAACTCTGCTGAGCCCCCAGCGGCTGGTGGTTGGAATGCACGCAACTACTTTTTTCCAAAGTGCCACAACCCATGGGAGAGGCACGACCACATGTCCAGAGTGTACAATTATTCCGTGCCAGTGATACCGTCGAGCCCAATCGGTTCGTTACTGTGGCAAAACTCTGCTTGACGATCGTCGACTAGGGACTAAGGACTGAATCTTTTCTCGGGATTAACATTGAGTCAACCACCGCAGAAGGGAGGACGGAGAGAAAACAAAAAAAAGTGAAAAAAAATCCTGCCAAGCCTTCTCCCGTGCGACGCTGGCTGCGGCGTCCAAACACACCGACACCAGTTGTTAAAGCTGACGACGGATTTATTGCTATCTAGGACATATCTGCTTATTTTTCCTTGAGGTTTTTTCCCTTCTTCCTGTCCGTGGATAGAGCAATTCGTCGCTCTGTTATTGCAATAATTCTCTTTCGTAGATCGTGCACATCACTTGCTTGCCCCCAACAACTTTGAAACTAAACCACTTCGCAAACGGAGCTAAACCGCTGTACCAAACACGGGTGCCATCAAAATTGCATGGGGGGTGTTTCACATTTGCTGAAATCGATCAAAATCAATCCTTCACCCACACCTCAGGATCCGGATCTTGTTGTGCCACTAGCATAAACTCGCAGATGCCCTGCATGCGGGGCAGGATAATCTCCACATTAACCTGCCGTCCGTGTGACCAAACAGCGAAACAAATGTTAGATAAGCCAGCTGGCAGCACATGAGTTTTTCGCCACATTGCCGAGAGGGAGAATTCGTAAGACATCCCACGTCCCAGTAGAGGCTGCGAAGGGAAGGACCCTTGCACATCAGCCCAAGTATTCGTCAAGAGTACGACAAGCATTAGTAGAGGCCGCAAAGAAAAGGGCTTTTGCACATCATCCCAATCATTAGTCTTAGGCGTACGCAAAGCAATAGTAGAGGCCGGGCAGAAAAGAGCATTCGCACATAAGCTCAGTCGTTTTAAGCGTACCACAAACATTGCTGTAGTAGAGGCCGCGAAGAAGGACCGCCTTCACGCCATCAGTAAGAAATGGGGAAATAGAACGGGGAGGGCGGACGCACCACCTATGCCCATTCCTAATCCTAACCCAACTTCCCCGATTGTATGCTTTATCCAGCATGTTGACATACCGCGAAAACCCTGCGAAGGCTACTGCGCAAGAAAAGGCGGTCGTGCACATAAGACCGTGAACTCGCTTTGAGAGTACAACAGCATTAGCAGTAGCGGTACGGCTTAAACGTGCGGAACAAGAAAGACTACTTGTATGCATCCTGTTGAAACGAAAAAAAAGCATGGTAAACACGAGGTTTTTTACTCTCGAGACGCAGATACAGAACGCCTATTGGCTTTCCCCTCTTTCTCTCCCTGCTCGCCCTCCTCCCTGCCCCCCCGTTCATACTTATCTCGGCCGTATCTCATGTTCAACTCTGTTTTTTCTCACCTCAACGAGCAAGACCATGGCCTCGCAAACCCCTTTTCTCGCAGACGCACACGGATCCGAAGCTAATTTTGACAGGCCCTGAATGCACGCCAAGACACATGTTGTACGGAGGGGGGGAGAAAGAGAAAGAGAGAAAGAGAGAGACAGACAGACAGAGGGAGAGACAGAGAGACAGAGACAGGCAGACAGAGGACAGAGACATATAGATGGAAGTACAACAAAGAAAAGGAACGGGTATGTCAGTCTGGTGCAACGAATAAATAATCACGAGCGAAGGCGGCAAGCATCTGGCGGCGGGTAAGGATAATGCTGTGTCGTTAGAAATCACGAGTCTCTCAAGCACCAGATGCAGAGTTGTCCACATCACAGGAGCCTCCCCCCACGCCCCGCGACCTTCCCCCCCCCCCCGGGGCACCCCCACC